>FN649734.1:1899403-1917792 GCA_000310025.1 Ectocarpus siliculosus
CCAACACAAAGAAAAGACCCTGCGATCAACTTGCTGCAATCAACAGAAGAAGATCAATTGTGTCTGTCTACTCATACTACTACATACTGCTGCTGTATGTATAGTATGTATGTAGTAGTGTACAGCAGAAAAATATCCAATCAATGTCTCGGCACGGATAGCGGATGGAAAATTAAATATAGGAAAAAGCAACGTGGTGGCGGGTGTCCGTCGATGATGTAGACCATCAAGCAAGGTATTGTATGTATGTAGTAATATAATAATAATAGTGGTACTCGAGATTAATTAGGGGCTCGGAACCAAACATACATGCAACACATGTATGTATGTATGTGAGCAGCCCGCGGCACTCTACTCACGTACGTACGAACATACCTACACTCCACTGTTCTCGAGAGTTTTTTAGGCTCCTCCCCCGCAGGTATAGATAGATAGATTCATACACCTGAAGGTCCTATAAAAATAGGCGCGATTATTTGCTCTTTTTTCCGATGTTTCACGGAAAGAAAGAGGCGGCGAATTATTTATTGGTGCAGAGGATTTTTTTGTTCGGCGTTCGGCGTTTGGCGATTTTCCAAATATATCTGGGTGAGGTGTGTGTACATACATATAGCCTAGAGTTCGTGTAGAAGCCAAGGCTCGCAGGGGTGCACCACTTCATCATTTTACTACAAAAAACAAACAAGCTGCAAAAAGAGTTTCTTTTCGGCGATTGTTTTTCTTGGAATCGGTGTTTCGCCGATCGCCTACTACGACGGCACCACAGGGGGACTGAAGAGCTGAATGAAGAGCCTAGAGATTTTTTCTCGCTATATATAAAAAACATGAAAGAAATTGTTTGCTGTGCTGGCTTTCGCATACCACTATTATTACATACCAGCCAAAAGTCGGATTGATTGATTGTTGGCGACGGAGGAGGAGGGGTTGTTGGTCCTTATAGCGAGGAGAATGGATTTATTTACGGCAGCAGCAGAGCAGCTACAGATAGATCATCACTTCAATATACTGCACGGGAAGAGAGTGCAGAGTGCAGAGAGAGCACGCTTTAATTTTCACGTAATTTTCTATAACGTCTAGCAGAACAGAAAGATTGTATATTTTTCCGAAGCGCCAAAATCCAAAATCGCCCCAACGTCCCGTTGCAGAGTGCGCCCCAAGATTACCACGCAGCAGAGAGATCCACGTACAGTACATTCAATGCTGCCCCGCCCCCCTGCCGACCTAGCTCCAGAACAGGATCGATCGACGATATGTAGACATATCATCGTCCTCCCATCACACCCGGTATGAGTGCGTGCTGCTATCACCCTTGACGCGTGCGTCATCATCAGTGGTTTCGAAGAGAGGGAGTACGTAGTGTGCTTTATGACAAAGCTTGGGAAAGCCACAAAATAGTTGGGAGGGGTGGTCGAGAAGTCCAGCAAGCCTCGTCGAGGTTTGGAAGATCCGGATTTTTGGGAACAATTTCCAACACACAACAGTTTTTTCTGTTGTTGGCATCACCTTGTGTTGTGTGTGTGTGTGTGTGTTTTTTTTATGGTCCCGGAAAAAGTATGCCGGGGGCGGTATATATATGTACATGTACGATCGCACACTTGTGCCTGCTCTCTCTCTCTCTCTCTCGTGACTGAAACGCAACAACGAGCAGCACCAGGGCCGAGACAGGGGTCGAGCTGGCGGGTTTTAGCAGCAGTATCAGGTGAGAGGAAGGCATTGTCGGTGGCTGCAGCGGGGGCGTGCTTCTCTTCTTTTCTGCGTGAGGACGGTTGGTGCGGCCCCATGGTTGATTGTTGATTACCACGATGACTTTTGTTGTACATCGAGTGAGTGAGTGTAAAAGGCGGGCCTGGATGTGGGCCAAGGCAGTCAGTGAGACGGCCGCGGGCCACGGCGGTTGGCTCTCAACTAGAGGTATCACGGAGGTGTGCTCCTAGACTACGTCCTAGGGGTCGACTTCCTAGGGTTTCGGCATGGTCGTGGCACACCAGCCTGACACAACACCCCACGTCTCGCAGGCGCGGAAAAGACCCGCACAAACGGACCGGTTTCATGTAGATTCCACCTCTACCGGCCTTCTCTTCTCATCACACGCGCAGTTTCTCTTCTTCTTTTTCTGCTTCTGCCTGCCTATAATAGCACAACAACACCATCGGCTTCATTGCTCTACACCTAGAGTACTTGCGTTGTTGTCTTGTTGTGGTCAGCTTGCAAGATAGGTGATTTCCCTGATCAAGAGGATGGCATTCCTCCGCTTGATGCTGCACAGCTCAACTGAACTGACTCCTGTTTACAGGTGGTGCGTCCTGCCTGTTTGTCTGTTTGTCTACAGTAGATGCAGCAAAGACAGACGTGTTTTGCTGCTGTGTGAAGGCAACCCAAACACTGACAACCAAAACCTTAACAGAGCCACGACTGGTGCGTGGCTTCACCGACGTTCAACAGAGAGCGGCGGTGGCTCCATTTCTCATCCGATGGTACACAGCAGTATCGTCAGCCAAACAAACTGGCTCGACAATATACTCCTGTTGTACAGCCAGTCCGCAGTCAGTCGTACAACAAAGAGCCAGCATCAACAGCAGCAGCACGAGTAAGTGCACAGGTGGTGTAACAATTTGGTGCGTGTGCAGGCAGTTTTCCCCCTCCACCGAAGTGCTGCAAAGAAGTGCTCTTCTTAGCGAGGGTAATCAATAAATCACCAACCCTGCTGTGGCGTTGGTCAACTCCTGACAAATAGCGCCGGGTGGGGAGAGAGGTGGGTTGAATTGTCTGTTGTCCGGCATGCCAAACCTGCTGCGACGTCTGACGGTTCTCCTCACGTTAAGAGTTTCTTTACACAAGGTGGGTGGCAAGGGAGTGCTTCACCGCAGGAGGGGTGGGTACGGGGGCCTCAGGGGGAGCAACCCTTCTTCTGTGTTACTACACACACACGGAGCTTCCATACCCGGCAGGACCGGGGAAAAAAAATGGGCGCCGTAGATACGTCACTACCCATCCATATGCCACGATCAGACGAACGTTTGTTTTCGAACAGCAGTATGCATGTGGGTTGTGGCCTATGAGCACGGAACGCGTCCGCGCCAACTGGACCAGGACACACACGCGGATGGATATGGAAGACGTTTTTGAGCGAGCGGAGATCCGAACGAAAGACCTAGACTACTGCTGTAGTGCCAATTCAACGATATAAAAAGCAAATTCCACGACGAATAAATTCAGTATGTCCGCTGCGGGGTGATGCTGTGAACCTAGAGTCTTTAGTCTAGAGAGAGTCAACGGTCAATCAAGGTAACAAACCGATGAAGCGACGAAGCCACCGCCAGGGAGCGACCACACACAACTACACATAACATGCACGTACTGCTGTACTGCTTTCACATTCTGTTCTTGATTTTGCGGTACACAAGGCTGGCTATAGTATTAATTAACTCCCCGATGCTTCTGGCAACTCCCCTTCGATTTATTTTCGTTCGTCGGCTTCCAGTGGCGGCCCCACCCTTTTGTAATATTTTGTTCGGGTGAGGGCACCGGGTGGTAAAATTTCCGTTTATCATGTGTGCGCCTCATGTTTTTGTGTTTTTTGGCAACTCAACCCGTTGCCAAACCCGATCCGTGAGGGGCGCGAAGTCACAGCAGCAGTACCCGGTGCGGAAAACCAACTAAATACTGCAGTAAAGGAACGTGCATGCCGACCGATGCCCCTGACTCAGGGCACCAACCGGTGCCCTGACCCTCGCAGTTTGTTGCCGGCGCTACGGCGCAACGGGGTATTGATAGCAGAGTAGCGGGTGGTGCCCTGCGATGGAGTCATGTGGGAGCTACAGCAGCAGCAACAGTAGGTGATGGCGTGTTGCCAAGACGTTGTTGTTTCGTACGGCATCATCCTCTACCTTGCGTTGGCTTGTGTGCTCCCTTCTGCCAGATTTGCCTCATGTGGCGGTAAAACCAAGTAGACTCTCCCTATATTTGACTCCTCTCCTCCCCCTACCATATATTAGTCTACACCGTGAAGAACGTGTTACGCTACAGGATTGGCAACCCGATGCTACCTTAACCAGTCGCGTTGACAGTTACATTGTACCAACCCAGTGCGTGGCCCGGGTTCACTTGCGATTGCACACAACTTACGCCCGAAGCGGTTCGGTTTACTATCCGTGGTGTCGTGGTGTGTCGCACCGGGTGAGTTAACGCCGCCGCCGTGCTCGTTGCGAAATTTGAAATACCGTTTGTAACCCGGTGCGATATCTCCGATCGGTGCGATCTCTCCGACCCCGGTGCGGGAATACGAACAAATCGTCTCATTTAGCTTCGTCTCATTGCTTGTTCAAGGCACCCCCCGGTGTGATCCTCCGACCGGTGCTGTCTCTCCGACCCCGGTGCGGAAATGCAGACAAGCCATCTCATTTAGCTTGTTTCAAGGCACCCCCTGGTGCGATCTCTCCGACCGGTGCTGTCTCTCAGACCCCCGTGCGGAAATGCAGATGCACCATCTCATTTAGCCAACCGGTGCTTTCTCTTGGACCCCCGTGCGGAAATGCAAATAAACCATCTCATTTAGCTTGTTCAAGGCACCCCGGTGCGATCTCCCCGACCGGTGCTATCTCTCCGCATCTGAGTAGCAGCTTTCCGTCCAGCGAGCGGTCATGGGTTTGAACGCGAATTTGGCTATTGCGTGACCATGAACAACAAACGATGTGATTTCCATCTGGGGTACCGGTACATTCGGCGCTTTTCAGGTTGTCTCCAGCCTTCGTTCCGGTCTCCTCTACGAATACCAGTACGAAACCAGCAGGACATTCGATTTACGTGCCTAAGGTGGGGGTAGGCCGCGGCCTGTACGTTGTATGCGTGGGTGGTGCGGTTTGCAACTTCCATAAAGTGACGGCTACGATAAAAGAGACGGCGTGACAAGCCGAAATCCTTCTCATTGTAGAGTTTTCTCATATGTTGAACGTCGCCAAATGCTCAAGGGTCCGTTAAAGCAGGGATTCTTCCAAATTGATGTCAGAGCTCCATGAGCGCACTCAAAACCATGTGAACGTCATGCTGCAGCAACTACATCGCGTCGTTCTGACTCAACGCACCGTTTAATCTGTTTTATTTAGTGCGTGTCCATAAAAAAATAAAAGAAACGCCATGCGTATCATACTAGGGTTTAGTTTCCGGGTCTGCTACGCGCTGTGCCTACCAATAGTGCTCGCCCCAGCGAAAACAGTGCTTTCACGTGGCGCATATAGGCACCCTTACAACTACATGCAAGTGTAAAACATGAAAATGCCCAATCAACAGGGAAAATTAACTGCAAAACGCTGTACGCTCCTCCCACCCCATTGATATTTCCTTCAACCACTCTTTCCTGCCTCTTTTCCATCTCAGAGAAAGTCTCTCGTGCACGTTGCTTGGCTTCTCTCGACCCGTGATTACTTATCCAAGCGAGCTTGACCTTACGAAGATGATAGGAAACGTCGGGCATGTCGCACTTCTCCGCAACGTCCTCGAGCTTACAAAAATGATCTGCAGCAACATCGCGTACGGTGGCGGACGCAGGCCTGCTTTCCCTGGGGACTGCGGCGTTTTGCCTGGTCCAGCCTCGTCGACCTCGCCGTCATCAGAACCTAGATCCATTTGCCCTATGCTCTCGTCATAGATGTCTTCAGTCATATCCGCGATAATGGCTTCGGCTACGTCCTCATTCTCCTCTACACCCATCCATGTTTCCACCGCCGCCATGGAACCCTCGGTTGGACGTTTGCCGGGTGACAGCCCCAAGCTTAGGGTCAGGGTAGAGCGATTGCTCACAGCTCGGTTTAAGAGGTAAGGCATTTTTTCTCTTACATCGGTATTAGCCGTGACAAGTCGATTTCATTCTCTATCTCGACTCTCTTATATCGTAGCCGGCACTACTGTACCCATTAATTGAAAACAAAAGCCCGCGTGAGTCGCGCCGGTTGTATATGAAGGTGGCGCTCCGCCGACACCGTCACCACATGTACAGCAGCGCGCGTGCACCTGTTACGGCACCTCTTAATCTTGGAGTTCCGGGTCGGTGAGGTCGCACCACCGCACCCGGTGCGATTCTCACCACCCCGGTGCGCAAGTACAATCAAATCGTACCGTTCTTGTGTTTTTTTTCGCACCCCGGTGCCATATCTCCCCGCCCGGTGCCATCTCTCCGAAGCGTATGGTATTGACCGAAACTGGACTGCTGTTGCTATGTACCGCTGCCGCTCGCTGACACGCAGCCAGGTGCGTGCTCTATTCATAAGAAGAGAGACGAGAGGTTGCCAAAGCGAGGGCGGCTTCTTCTCTGTCAAGCGGATAGCAGGCTAGCGCAAGGGACTGCGACACGGACCCTTGTATGTGTCAACCGGAGTGTTCAGCAACATCAGCAGGTGAGGGTGCCGATGGTCGCGCAGCATGGGAAGGGAGCTGATTCAAAGCTTTCGAGAAGGAACCAGCGCCCCCCATCCCCCCCGCCGAATTGTATACCCCGCGGTGCTAAGAACACGCCAAAACTTTACCGCATCCCCCGAGGGAGCACGGCGCTTTTTGGTACTATGTCTTGTCTTTTTGGCGGTTTCCTCTGGGGTACGTTGCGCATGCCGCGGGGCGTTCGTTCTCTTGCGCGTTTTTTTTTTTTTCTCGAAGGATCGGGGTAATCTCCCCTTATGGCGATGCGCTTGGTTGCGGAACATGCACCATCGCTCGGCGTACAACTCCTTTCCCACCCGACGCAGCCAACAGTCATGCGCATTTCGCTTTATTCAACTGCTATATGCATGCATCCGTTTGCATCGAATCGAAATCAATCGTCATAGGAATCTCTGCGGCAAACTAAAAGGATCTTTTGTGGGCGGGGGGGGGGAGGGAACGTGGCCGGGATGAGGATGTCGGCGTTGATATGGCGATTGCTGAGGGCCACCTTGCCTCCAATACTTGCGGTAAGTCCTACGGCTTGACTGTGGTTTCCAACCGACGGTCGACGCGAGAGTTGTCACCGCCTCTATACTTTTGTCTTGGGGGAGTTCTGCATCGGTCGCTGTCACTTCTGTTAGATATGCATAGAGGAAAACCCATTAGACTACTCAGTCACCAGTTTTTTTTGTATAGGCTGACCCATTAGACTACCCTGTCAGTCTGTTCGATAAATGCTAACCCGTTAGACTAACCAGTCGTCTTTTTTTGGATACAGCCTAATCCATTAGACTGCATCTCCGTCAGCTAATGAGGTAGTCGGCTAACTTTTATTTTTTAGCTTCCACTAAGGAGATGTAGGGTGTTTGCTCCCTTCTTGCCAAAAGGTTAGAAAACGCCCGTAAAGTGCAGTCAGTCGACTCGTGCGGGCCCATCTCGTAGCGAACGTCGTACAGCGTGAGTGGGAAATACTATTCGCAGACAGGGCTGGCTTCATCAGACGTGGTGTTGGCCTTCAGAAAGCAGTTGCACGTTCGTTCGCTGTCATTGTTGTCGTTGTCGTTTTCTGTCTCCCATACTTGTATCGATGAAAGGAAGGTCGTCAATTTGATTCTCGTTTTCTTTCTTCTCAGGTGGGCAGTTCCGCCTTCGCGGTTGGGCTGGACGAGAGAGGTGACGAGGCAGGCGGAGGCGCCATTGGCATGCGAGAGGGGTTTGTGGTGCAGGTGTGTGCTGCAGGACTCTAGTCCCCGCGTCCCTATTATAGAAGAAATCGCCAACCTTTGTTGTCTAACGCTATAGGCATGCATGCCTCCTCACCAAAAGTCGAGGCACCTGCGTAGGGCGAGCACCGTAGGTGGTATGCCCTGGAGCGATGTATTAAAGCTCGGTGTATCCACCGCGGAAAGAGTAGGGGCGTCCACCAAAACGTCGGCCTTGGAACCGTCTCGTCGAGCACCTTCCGTAACCGTATCGTTTGATTTGTACATCTTTCTGGTCGTGGAGTAGTCGAGCTTTGAAAATCGGTCCAGGGCGTGTGATGTATTACGTGTCCACCTACGGTATGTGCTGTAGGTCGATGCACCCGCCCTACAACAGGCGCCCGCCTTGTTCACCCGCCTTATTCAAGCGTATAAGGAACAGCTTGGTTGTTCTATATATATGTGTGTCTGCGCCGAGAGATTTCGCCCGCCCTTTTCGGGCTGCACCAACTGATGAACGTTGCGGAGCTCCGCGATGTTCTCGAGCTCAAACAGCAGGTAGGTGATTTTTGGAGACGACTCATAGTTACGTCCGCCGTCTATCTATGCAAGAACGCCCCAAAAGCGGTCTATGTTTCGAAAGTGGACGCCGGGGCGCCAGCATACAGCAGTAGGTGACGTAAGGACGTGCGATTACTCCACGACGAAGAGGATGCGTGAATCAAGCGATACGTCTTCGGAGAGCTCTCGGCGAGATGGCTCCAACGCCGCTGTTTTCGGCGCGGCCTCTCTCTCTCTCTCTCTCTCTCTCTCTCTCTCTCTCTCCGCTGCTGTGGAGCAGTCGGTCCACGGGGTGTGATGTCTTGTGTCACCTACGGTAATGTAATCGGCCCCTACTTGTCCCGCGGAGGATGTGCACGAACACGTAGTACTATCAATATTTTCTCGCGCTATGGTACACAGCAGCAGCTTAAGCCATCATCGTCGTAGGAAAGGCTAGGCCTAGGCTGTGTGCACAACATACTTCACGGTGCAAAGTGCCCAAGAAAATTCTCACGCCTCGTTCCGTGCGGTTCGTTATCGTCTTTTTTCCTTCTGGCCGGTTAACCGGTCGTGCGCAACCAACCACCCACCCAACCACCCAACCAACCACCCAGGAGGTGGGATGCCCGCAAGCCATCTCGCACGACGAGGCGCTTGCGAGAACGTCGGACCACTCCTGGCCAGGCGGTGTTTTGAACGTTACGTCACTGGAGACAGTCGGTGAGCTGGCTTGAGCCTTGGTTGCGTCCACCCCCAACGACTAACCGCGGTGTTGTTGGGAGCTTTTTCCTACTTCGAAGTACTATGTTATGCACCCGCAATGGGTTGGTTGTCGTTCGGAAGGTGGAGCAACAGGCAAGACACTTGTCGTGCGCTGCTGTTTTTCTACGGGGGGGGGGCTACAACTACGAAAATTTCCGTCATGACGTAGAGGCGACTCGTTTCACGGACACGGAAACATCAAAAGAAAAAAGGGTGTTACGAAATACGGCCCAGGGGCGGACCTTACACTATCTCTGTGTACAACGGTGGCGATGGAGGAAGCAATTGAACCTCGACCCGAGGTCGACGTCCTCAGTCGGCGGCCCGTTGTGCCCCTGCCTCTGAGCATATCTGAGGCGGCAGACGGAAGGAAGATTGGCTACCCAGGACGATCCTAAGAGTTGGCCTTTTTGGTGTACAGCAGTAAGTTGTAGGTGAATCGACGACTAGTTTAGACTATTGACCTTGACGTTGCAGCTATAACAAAAGCAGGTGATAAGATCCAATCCGAAGCTAAACCGATGGGGGCAGGATGGACGTTTTCAAAGGCCTTCTCGACCTTCTCCCGTGCCTGCGCGTGTGTGCGAAACAGACAGATTCTTCGTGTTCGTCCGTTAGGTCGCGTTAGAACCTGCGTCTTTAGCCCCTCCTTGTTGATCGTTCTTGCAAAGACACCGAAGCCGAAGAAAGCCTCCTGCTGCTACGTCGCTCTGCATTCATTCCAGGTCGATCGGGGAATCATTACATGGCGATATCGGCAATGTTTTCCTTGGCATATTGCTGCGGAGTGAAGGTGGTGAGTGGAGATGATGATCCGTGGTGCGGTCAAGAAACGGCGCAACGGCCGCGCATGTACAATACGCCACCACCGTGCCCACTATCCTCGCGCTAGATACCCTGAGGGTGAACGGTTCGACCCAATCGTCTTGTAGACCGGCACGATGCTAGAACGCACGTGGGGATGACGGGGCTCACGACGGGACTGAATCCAGGTGTTCTTCAGGACGATTGGACGCGCTGCTTCCGGGTCCCGACTCGAATAGCCCTGCCACGCATGCTTGGATGGACCCTCTTGTGTATGCGGGTTCGAAGTAATAGAGAGCTGTGAGCCTACGTTGGAACATTTTCGCGGGGGAGTTCGTCCGTGTGTCTCGACCAAGTTCCCTCCCGTTTATGTCCAACGAAGATTCGTCGAAAATGCCCACCTTTGCTCTCAAATCGCGCTTCGCTTTGCTTATGATATTGTTTTGCTCGTGCCCAGCTCCAGCTACCCGACACCGACTATCGCTTCCCTACCGAGGAAGGGGGAGAGTTCAAGTCGTCGAAGCACCTCTTCACGTTCTCCTCCAACGGCACTGATGGCGTCGAGGCGGAGCGACAGACATGGTCCCAGTTGACGGGTCTAGAAGACCTCCAGGGCCGAGTGGGAATCTGTCCCAAGGAGAGGATCGTCGATGGGACACATGCCAACCACATCACGGGTAAAGCTCGGGTATTTGTTTTTTGCCGGCAGGGTTTGATTGTGAACCACACGGGATGGGGATGGACAAAACCCTCAGGCCTATTTCTGGCAAACATGCACTCAAGCTTCTCAATTGGTGTCCAAATGATAGCGTACCGCCTGCGGAGGTCCACGCGGGATACAGCCCGAGGTACAAGAGGGGTACCCCCGCGGGTTCGGCGGGGCCACAATATATGCATCTTAGCGGCGCTTGTGCGACAGTGCCTACTTTCGGCAGGGATGAGAGTACAGACAGGCATGTCGGGGTCGGGCAGAAGGATGAGGGCGTTGGCATCATCGCCAATGAGCGACAAGTAGTAGCTGTACGCGATCGGGGACCACCTTTGTCGCTGGTTAAACACGTCTTGATGATGCTGGGGGTCATTCGGTACTGCTGGTGCTGCACCCTACCACCTGGTCGAGGGGGGAGGGGAGGGGGGGGGGGCTGTTGAGGCCTACACAAATGGAAACTTTTGATGATCCGACATCCCCGATAAGTGTTTTCCGGGATCGGGCGTGCGAATTTCTGGAATTTCTGGGCGTACTGTGCACCCAGGGAGTGAAACCGCCGAATATTACCCCAAAGTGCGCCCGACATCCTAGGGTCCGCAGTGCATCCCCGTCGTCTTTTTTTTCATACTCACTCGTACCTGTATGCGTCGGTTCCTTTGCTTGGGTGCGCGTCCTTTAACCTCGTACGTATGTGCATGCGCCGATTCCTCTGTTTGGGCGTTGTCCAGGGCTTGGCAAAGACCTTCAGACATGTATTCGCCACGTGCACATGCGAGGGTGCGAGGCCGCCTACCTGCAGCAGGTGATCGGTGACGAAAGGTCTTGCCCGGATTCGCCGCCGCCACCCGTGGAGACGGATGGGGAGCCTACTGAATTGGTGGTTCCCGGGACGGCAGGGTTGCCCTCCGAAAGGAAGGGGGACGGGCATCTGGTGGTGCACATTCGATCGCAGGATATCTTTAGTCCTGACACGAGATTTCATCAGTACGGACAGGTGTGGCGCGCAAGCAGAGTGTTTTCTTTTGCGCTTCTTGTATACTCGATTATTTTCGGCGAGACTTGGGGGTCCACCGGGTTCTGTTGACGTTAACGTAGGTACGGAGTTTTCGGGGGCCGAAGCCGATATGTATGTAGATCTACTTA
Source organism: Ectocarpus siliculosus (assembly GCA_000310025.1). Taxonomy (NCBI): domain Eukaryota; class Phaeophyceae; order Ectocarpales; family Ectocarpaceae; genus Ectocarpus; species Ectocarpus siliculosus. Next base: position 1,910,978 of record FN649734.1, read on the forward strand.
GCAAGGGAGAATGCTACAACTACGGGTTCAGGGGTATCTATCTAGGTGAAGGTGCTCCGTTTGTGGTTCTCTTGTTGCCCGCTAACGGTTGGAGGTTACAATATTGAACCACTTTTTCTGCTAGAGCGGCAAGCTTGGTAGTCCCCCAATACTGTCACGATCGAGGTGTAGTGTCAAAATGTACCCCCCAACGTGTTCGACAGGCAGGGTCTTGGCCTGCGCAAAAGTTCCAACGAGAGTTCTCCAACCCCCGCCCCCCTGGCGACGCTACTATGACAACGCCTGCGGCAGCAAGAATGAATTGATTGGTGTAAAGTCGCCGCGTGCTTATATATCCCGCATCCCTCATGTCCCAGTTTCTTCCCGCCCCTCCTCGCCTCGTTGCGGTTTCTTCTCCCCCATCAAACCTCGCTGGCGCACCGTTCGTTACCTCTCTCGCCCTCTTCAAGCCGCCCTTGGGGTATTTTCTGGCCGTCATCGCGAGCAAGAAGTGGGACTACTTGTCGGTCCTCACGTCCGGACCAGACAAGCAGCTCAACCCGACGTATAGCGTGATCGCAGAGCTCAACCGCCAAGGGTACCTTGGGACCAACGTGGGGATGCATAAGGTAGGTGGGTGTGGGGCGATGCTATTACTTAGGAACATCCGGCGTGTCCATTTAGTTCCCGCAAAAGCAATTTCGCGGTGATTTTAAAAGCAGTGGTTCCAACCGGAACCAAGGAAATATGCGGAATGTGGGTGAAATACCTCGCGAGGTTTTCGTACCACCCGTGAATGTTAGTTGGCGACCGATGTGTTTCTGCTTACTTCGGTCGTATTTTGTGTGGTTTGGGGGGAGGACGTATGTATGCACCTTTCTGCTTTGTCGCCCTCAAGCACACGGCAAAATTCCGATGTGCATCGCACCCAGCCGGCATGAGCGACGATGGTGTCGGTCCGGCGTTTGTCGGCCGTTTGCAACCACACAACCTAGACACGATGTGACAACGTTCGCCCCACGGTGTTGCTGTTTTGGTGACGCGGACACGTTGTTTGCCCCGTTGGGCTACAAAGTGTCTACCGCAGAGCAATCCCGAAAGCGCAAATCACTTCTTCTGCTGTTGTTGTTGTCCGTTGTTCGGCAACAGGAAACAGGACTACTTGTATTGTACCAAATTTTGAGCTTCCTACGGGTGTGAACAATGTTGTCCACTACTTCATTATCTTCGTCTCTTGGTAGAAGTATATGTTTTCCGTGGGCGCGCCCACCCCTCAGATTCGAACACAGGTTTTACACCGTGTTGTCTGGCGAGTCAAGTCACTAACTCAGCCACGGCGATTTTATTTTCTCCTGCACTATTACCATTAACATTCTCAACGTTCCGTGTTGTCTGGCGCGGTCAAGTCCCTAACTCAGCCGTCGCTATTTTATTCTCTCCTGCACCATTACCATTAACATGCTCAACGTTCCGCGAAAACGTTCCGCGAACAAAAAAGGACCGGTCGTTCTGGGTAGACCTGCAGACCATGCTCTGCGCGGACAACCTTGCCCTGTCGCACTCTACCCTGTCGAACCTTCTGCTGGCGCACTCGAGAGCCAAGCGCTTCTTCCTGCCGTGGGGTTGCGAGCCGCAACCGTGGACCTTGAAGCTCAACCGCTTCGTGAACGCCTCGATGATCTGCCTCCAAAGGCCGGAGGTTCAGGCGAGTTTTGTTTTTGAGGTTCTGGTAGTAAACTCTTGCCGGCGGGTCGTCCACAGAAGAAGGGAGTTGTCTGGGGACGGTGCGGTCTACTTGATGACATGCATGGAACGTAGCATGGCCCCTTTCTTTTCGGTTGGTTGTCGTATTTAGGATGGTGCGGTAAATTTACATAGTGACAACATGGCCCTTCGTTTTCGGTTTGCTTTTGGCAAGGCCATCCCGGTTCGCGTTGGCTCTCGCGCGGCAGACAACCGAATCCTTACAAGAGTAAACTCGATGCTCTTATCATACACAGAGGGAAATGAGGGTTTTCGGTTTTTACCCATAAATCCATCGTTTATCTAGCTAACGTTCGTCTTCGGGATTGGTCACCAGTTTCACGGCTGACTCGCTAAGCACTCGTCTCCTTTCCCTGGTTAGATTGTCATCGGCCTCTGGATAACTGTAGTGAACCAAGTGAGTGTTTTGCCAGTATCCAAACATCAACGAACAGAGAGTACTGCGGTCGGGTCATTCCCATCACGTTGATGCACTACTACTACTGTAGTGCATTGCAGGTGGGTCTCTCCTCCCCTCTCGGCATCGCTCGGTAATTTAAGAGATTCTGGTCCGGTCAGAACCCGGCGTGCTCGGGTAGGGGTGCGAGATCAATGGCCCAACGGCTACGCCATGCACGACTGACTGTGAGTACACCACTCCCCCCCTTTCGCGTGCTCAAACGTTCCCCACGCATGCCCCTGCTTTGTGCGTTGTTGAACCTGGTGATTCACCCCCGAGGACAGGTGTACGGTATCGATTGGCGAACAACCAAAGACGCTTACACCGTGTACGACTCCTGGGATCCAAACTCCAACATGATGGAGATGGTCGTTTCCGACGCAGTCAAGGGCGTGCAGCGCTGCTGCAATTGACTTGAGAGTAGTTAGCGTTTTGGTCCATTCCTGAGTTACTACAAGTATGCTGTAACCACCTTTTTTTGACAGGGCTTAAATGTCCGGGGTACACGCATGCAGGTCTCCGTGTGTGCCAGAACACCGCGCCCCAAGAACTGTATTTTCTGGGTCGGCTGTTCGCAAGGCACCCTGATCGCACTGCAGTGAAGATTGGGTTGAGCAGTGGCACCACCACAATTATTTGCGGGCCATGCCCGCTTTCAGGGCATGGTAACGCGAGGAAAATATGCGTAAACCCCTCCTGCCCCGCACGCGCGCGCGCGCGCGGGCCTCCCATACCGCACACACATGACCCCATGCGCACGCTTGAACGTTGACGAAAGTTGCACTCCACGCGCCCTGCAGTTGGCGCACGCGCGAGTGAGCGTGTCGTTTTTAGTTGTATTTTCTTTCGCTGTCAGTTTAATCCGACAAGGAAGGGTGGGGGAGCTCATGTCCTTAGTGTTTCGGTGTTCTCTCATTTGTAGCTTGAGCCTTCCTCACCCCCGCGCTGGGGACGCGGCAGAGAGAGAACTGGCCGACGGTGTATTTCCTAGCGTTGGTAGGGGTGCGACCCTCGGCGTTTGTGACGGTGAGCGTGCTGTAATAGGATTGTTGCTTCTGTTGGTTGTTGTTGTGGTGATGGTTGTTTACCGTGGTGATACTGGTGATTTCCTAAATGCATATAACGGCTGTATTTTGTCTTTGTAGTCCCCGAATCGGGAGCCATCGCACCTTATTGTTGTGTGTTATTACTCTAACCTTTTCTGTCGCGGTCAAGTCTGGACACCGGTCATGATTTGTTTTTCATGTGTTTCCGTGAGTGGTGGGGCAAGGCTCTATTTGAGGTTCTGTGTTTTTTACCTGATTGCGCATGGACCACACAACGTACGTACGTCGATTAGTCTAGGTCGTGAATGTTTTCTTGGGCTTTTTTTATAAGTTCACGTGTTCAAGAACGATACGGCGCAAGGCCGGTCGATGCCGCACATGAGCGGCCGACTATGTATACGACCCATGACAGTTCATGACTTCCTCATCATCCGTTGAGCGGACGAAGGCCTACAATGGCCCATGGGCCCCAGTATGGGCTGCTGATGGGCCGGGTTTCGGACCTGTTGGCTGTCAAAGTAAATTCAGCATGAGGGTGTGGGTCAAATTCATTAGCCACCGTACCTCGAGGGATCGATCACAAGGCTTGCCACGGGCGACAGATCCGAACGAGACACATAATTAGTGTTGCTACCAACATCCATACGCCATTTTTGCTACAGTACATCCCTCCCACGTGGTCTAGCCGCCGCTTCGATTTCTGACCGTCCTGCACGGCCTTGGTCTCTCAAACGGAAGACTTCCGAACCGGAGTCACGCATTTACATGCATTTACATGCCAAAAGGAGAGGCGAGGCGAGGCTACCAGGAGAAATAGAGAGAGAAAGAAGAAGAGAGACAGAGTGGCTTCGACGAACGGCGAACAGTGCAGTCAAGGCCGCCGCCAACCAGGCCGCGGCCTTAAAGTCAAGGACGCGAAAGCCCGTGAAAAGGAGGAGGAATTGATCGGTATCTACATACGCACTTTATAAACCCGTTTTCTTTCATGGAAAGCTTTTTCCTTTCTTGACGCAGCCAAAAATCTAGTGATGGCAACACAAGTTCTCTCTATACTACAGTACACCGAAATATCAAAAAAGTTTGCTTGGTCTCCACGTGCGAACCAACACGAAGCACGACGCAATGACCCAGGGCTTGAGTTTTTGTCCTAGGTGTCGTTACTCCTGTTACCTTCCACGAAGCCTGAAAGGCAACCAACTCTCTCGACACCGGTCGCTTCCCTCTCGACACCTGGTCGCTTTCCACTCCCATCCAGAACCCAAGTTTCGCAGCCCATGTCAACTGGCGGGGCCTAAACAACGCCGTCCAATACTATAACAAGACTCCACCACGTTGACATCCACCAATACAAACCCGAAGTTTAGTGAGACTGCTTCTTGCTGCCCGTGTGCTTGCTCGGCTTTTTCTCCGCACCATCTTCTTTCCCTTCGCTATCTAGCTTATTTACCACACACAATGCCTACGTCCTGCACAATGTATTCCGGGAATCAATGTAATATTGTCACCGTGCCCGAACCTTCCTTCCACCCGCCCTCCCTGTGATGTCCTTTCCCCCCGATGCCAGCGTCATTGCTGCCCCGATTGTAAGCGAATGCAAGCCGACATACCACCAGCCTCCCCTACCATCTGGCGAAGGGTCCGTAGGGCCTTCGAATTTCCCAAACCTCATCGTCCTCGTCTCTTGTACTGCATGCACCGAAATGATTTGTCAAAGGGGGGCGAGCGCCTTAAGGCGTAAGAGAGAGAGAGAGAGAGAGAGAGAGAGAGAGAGAGAGAGAGAGAGAGAGATGACACCCCATCAATCCCAACAACACCGCCACGGGCACCGATCTGAAATCGCTTGCCTCGTGCTACGCCTCGACACGGCCGGACCCTGCTCACACTAGTCTCCTTCGTGGCCGCGGATACTATTATGTGATCGCCACATGCCTACGTGTGTATGCCTACTACACTCTGCGAACTCCAGCAAACACCAGTTTCCCACTACTCGTGTTCCCCGTTGGTAGCCGTATGAAGTGTTCGCACTGCAGTTGGTTTCTCACAACGTTGCTCGACCGGCAGTGAGCCTGCAAAGATACCCCAACCATACTTACTTGCCTTGCGCCCTTGACACGAAAAATTGATAAAACCAAAAGAGAGATGTTGCATTTTTTCCTTCGTGGATGTTTCATGCAAAAGCACAACCAAACGCGACACTAAAAACGAAAAATGAACACCAAAACGGAAAAAAATAATATATATATATATAACAAGAAGTAGTAGCGCATTCCACTGCTGAAAAAACTTGGGAGAGGCTACCCCCAATATGTTACAACCCTTATTATGCCCCCCTAATACGAAAACCAAAAAACCCCTAAGATGTAATATAAGGAAACGATGACACTTCCTATGAAATGCACAAAAAGCTCGCACGTAACCTCTCTTTCGCCCAGCACACTTCATTGGGAGCAATGAACCAAAAGAGCAAATGGCTACACACACAACTTACACATCGAGAGTTGTACACAAATATTTTCGACCTGTTCAGCCATCACGCTAGCTACCAGCTGCTTCTCGCCTTGCGCCCGCCGGCTTCACACATGCGATGGCACCCCGAAAAAAACAAGAGCTACCCCAAAAACGGCCCGAAAAGCGTGCCAGTAGCTAATTTGGGGCGCTCATCGACACCCATTTTAATCAGGCGGAAGGCGCAATTAGTCGTCATGTGTGTGGTGCCGTGCCTACCAAAAATTCTCTACTCAAAACATTGTACGCACTTTGCTCAAACACCAACAAGAAACGTAAAATTGGAAAGTACTGACAGCAACAGGCCCCACCCGCGGCAGAAGGACGAGCCCACACACACAAAAAAAACGAAGGCAGTACGAAAACATTTAGCGCACCCATACACAAACAAAAAAACAGCGACATCATCACACCACACGCCACGACCACATCCAAGAACTAAAGTGACAACCAACCGCGCATCCAATCAGCGATGGGAACCACGAAGAGCCAATCGCCATCGGCACAGCGTCTTGTCGGTGATAGGTGAGCGTGGGTCGGTAGTGTGGTGAGAGCCAAGGCTGGACCAAGAACTTGATGGAGTTTCGTTCCGACATCGGGATCTTGCGAGTGAGGGCGGCCTCCATATTCGCACGAAAAAAAAAAAAAAAAAACTTCACATACATGTGGGAAAGTGCCACACCGAAAGGGGGGTGGGGTCTGCAGCGTCGCCGTTAACTGTCGACTTTCCGTCAGTACCATGATGATGACGGCTGCCGCGCCGGCACCAACCTACTGCAGCGCAAATCGAGCTAATGCCCTCTGTAAGAACTGATCTCCGATCATGAAACGACAGTGACGCTATATTCAATGGGCAATAATGTACAGGATTTGTCTCTAATCGGCCCCCCAGTTCAAGAAGATGCAATATTGCTCTTCCCACTCCTCTTCTCCATGCCGTTCCACTCCAAAAATAGTCCCCACCACCTCGCAGAGGGCTGTTGGGACGGCCCCCTTCGTCGATGTCTGCTCTGGCAGGCAGGGGGGTAAACGCAACCTTCCTTTCAGCCCCCCCCCCCCCCCCCCCCCCCCCCCCCAAAAAA
>FN649734.1:1923820-1964822 GCA_000310025.1 Ectocarpus siliculosus
CCCCCCCCGGCCCGGGAAGGACCGGACCCGAGCCGGCCGGGCCCCCCGGGGCCCCCCCGGGAAGGCCCCCCCCAGCCCAGAAAGGGCCAGGAAAGGGGGGGGGGGGTTTTGCCCCGGTGGGGTCCCAGGGCCAACCGGGGGGGGGGGGGGGGGGGCAGCTCGAGTCTCAGCCGAAACCGCCGCGAATTTCGCCTTTGTGCAGCCGTAAGACGTCCGCTGCAGCTCGAGTCTCAGCCTCCGAAGGTGTGGCTAAACTCCACGAAACAACGCTGCCCACCCGGGAACAAGAAAATGCATCTCAAAAACAGCTACGCGTGCAAAAACATGACGATCAAAAGAAACTACAGCAGTGTCTAGTACACCGAGCCCGCAAGAGGTCAAACCAGAAGAAAACGTCCAGAAAAATCCCAGATACTTCAACGAACAATACAGTAGTACCCTTCGCAGTTTTTTTGTATTCAGCAAACATGTTGGATAAAGCATACAATCGGGGAAGTTGGGTTAGGGTTAGGGCTAGGGTTAGGGAATACGGTCTGCGTACCCCCTTCCTGTTCAATTTCTCCATAAACTTTTCTATCGCGCGAAGGCGGTCCGAACAAGAAGACCATGGAGCAGAGATCTAGAACCAAGAGGCGAGGCGACCGTCAAGCAGCTATTTAGCTCGGTGCTTTCCAGCAAACTTCTCGGGCATACGTCCGCAGCCTGTGGCTACCTTTGCCGCCGCGTTGAAGCCATCGTAGTTGGCCATGTAGACCTCGCCCGCCCCTCCCGAGCCGATAACGAGGTCCCGGACTATCTCGATCGACCCTTGGGGGATCTCTTCCTCCTCGATGAGTCTTTCTAGATGCTGTTGCCTTCTGAGGCGCTTGTCCTGGTGGTTGGTTGGTTGTTTTTCCCCGGCAGCACGGGGAGGGAGGGAGAGGGAGGGAGAGGGAGGGAGAGGGAGGGAGAGGGAGGGAGAGGGAGGGAGACAGACAGGTCACAGACAAGGACGGACAGGCAGATGGTTTTTAACGACAAGAGAACGCAACACTTTCGAGTGGTACAGTACATCGATACAATCAACGACGATGCCAGAAGGCGAGAGACATTGGCAGGGACAGCAACAAGGGAGACAGAGCGGTCGGTGTAGGCAACGAAAAACGGATAAATAGCACTCTTTTGCTGGCCGGCATGCCTTGTGCGCTCTCTTACCGTGACATGATTCGCCAGCTCGGCCCTGACTTTCTGTATCTCGGACAAGGACGTCGCGTTGACGTACGACTGCAAGACAGGAAAAAAAAAACACAAACGTACGCGACAAACAGGTCGGGCGGGGGGTTACGGCGCACGGCAGCGGCCCCCTCCCGTCGGTCAAGGCGGGACGCCCGCCTCACTAACACGGCCACGATATATACCGGCAAGAGCAAAGGCGATACTTTATTGCCAAGGCGGGCTTGTCTGCTCTCGAGGAGACCAACGACGGCTGGAAAGCGCACGCGGACGGCGGCAGAAAAAAACGTGGACCAATCACCGCACACAAGCAGCGGGCCACAAGCAGCGGGCCAATCAATCAGAGAGCGCCTCAGCTATATATGCCAAAAATTCAGGGCAGACAGAACATGCGCACGACGGTGCCTTAAGCCATGCATGGGAGGACCCGCTGAGCGATTGCGCGAAAAACATTGTTCGCCAACAAGGGGGGCACCAGAAACGAAACTTCAAGGCCTCACGTTGAAGTACTCCAGCATTCTCCGGACCGAAGCGTCCGCTTCCTCCACCCGCGTGCGGTACATGCTTGCGGTCCACATCCTCCCCAGCCTGGTCTTCCGCTGGTTCGGACGAACGCATTTGTTTTCCGCGCAAAACGAGGAGAAGCGATTGTGAGGACGGCGTAAGTTATATGCAAAGAATTAGACTGCTGAAACGTCGGCCTAACCCATGAAGCCTAAAAAAATCCAAAAGTTGAGGCGCTTGACCATAAGAACAGGTGTTCAGTCAAGAAGTCTACACTAAAACCACTAAAACCTATACAGTACACTAAAACCTAGATAGTCATACTAAAACCAATAAGTCGCCGTGGGTGTTGTACCCCATTCGAGACAAAAACAAGAAGCGAGCCTCGGGCGAATTAAGAGGTTCTTAGGTGGTGGCACGTTTTGTACTCGAGACCTCGACACGCGACGGAAGCAACCGCGCGTTCGCCTACCTTGTAAACCTCGATGATGTCGATGACGGCGTCTAACTGTTCCTGGACGCCTTCCAGCAGCCTACGGCCCGTTTCGCGGTGGGTCTCCGTCGCTGAATCCTGCACACCGTGTACCATCACCAAACAAGGCGATAGGGAGAGTTCAACAACAAAAAATCCGCCCGGGTGCATTGGTTTAGAGAGACCACGACTTCTCAGCGACAACAACAACAACAACACCAACAACAGCAGCAGCAGCAGCAGCAAACAACAAGGAGCACTCAGCAATCGGTGCACGGCGCTAGAGCGCAGCGTGGCTGGGCCACGTCTCCGGCAAGGGGGCCTCTACTGCTGCTGCTGCTGCTGCTGCTGCTGCTGCTGCTGCCGTTTCTTTCTTGCTCTGTCCACAAGTGTGTTGGTGGGACCCCCACCGCCTGTGCTATTCCAATTGTCATACCCGTCATCGCACGCTAGCGCAGGTACGATGGGATGGGAGCTTGAATAAAAAGGTGGCTATAGTTTGGGTAGTTGGTCTATGACCACGGACGGCGTCCCGGGTCAGTTGGACAGGGACAGGGCCGGCTTTTTTATGTCAAATGTCAAGACACCACCACCACCACCAGCAACAGCAACATCGACAATACCACCGGCACCAACAACAACGACAACAACACATACCTCAGTAATGCTCTCGAGAAACTTAGCGAGGTTGGAGCACAGCTGGAGGCTCGTGTCGAACGCAGCCGTGATCCCATCGTTGTCCGCCTTCAGCGTCACGAGTGTCTCCACGAACATGGCAACCTGCGTCAATTCATTTCATTGATAAGAAAGTGCGGTATATAGAGACAATCGCCGAGAGCAAGTCCGGGAGATATCGTGCAAAACAACCAAGGTCAGATCGTCACCAGGACGGGGTAGTAGTAGGAGCCAGCCCCTCTAGGCGGTGTCGGCCTCACCTCCGGCACACCGGTGATCGAAGAGTTCTGTGCCGCACGGGCGGCCTTCTTCAAACCCGTCATGATCGACATGCGCCTTTCGCCGGCGCTTGTGCCGCCGCCGCTTCCGCCGCCGCCGCTTCTCCTTCCGTCCTTGTCGCGATCGTCGAGAGAGGACGATGCGTCATCGGCTTGGTAGTACGGCGGCCGCTCACCGTTTTCCACACCGTATGCACGGACGCCGGTGGTCCGGGCACCGTCGAGGGTGTTTTGCCGGGTTACTTCCTCGGACCTGTGGGCAACCCCGGCCGGTCGACACGAACATGAAGATGAGACAAAACACACCAAACACGAAGCCGGGCGAGAATATTGCACGGCCGCGCGGTTAGTTCGACGCCTCGGTATCCGGTCGTTGAAGCAGCCGCTCTTGCTAGTTCATGGCGGAGGCGGGATGGCTTAAGGAAAAGGGACACTATTGGACAAGAGCTTCAACGAAGGGAAGGCGACACGGTTAGACCGCGCTCGCGATATATGTACGCATGCACTTTTCGTACGTGCACGGGGCTTGCCGCACCCACCGTACGAAAGGCTATGTCAGATCTGCGCACATCTCTCGAGACCGTTACGCAATGGCATGCACCGCCTCCGGCGCAAAACAGGCGAGCAGAGATGCACGTACGTATTACGCCGGGCGAACAGCCCGCCGAAATCGCAAGGGGCAAATCTCGTAGGGGAGCGACGGCAGGCTTGCGCCCGCTACCGATATCGCAAGGCAGACGATGCGAACACCGCGAGCTGGGGTTACAAAAAGAGACAACACAAAGGATAGCGCTTCCGCACTCAAGAACCTCTAGCTTTGGTCGAGGCGTTTTTTTTTTGTTCCCAGGGTTATGCTACATACAAATGGCCGCGATATGGGTTTTGTTGTAGGGCTTCTTAACCGAGCGCACAAAAAAAAAAAGTGCTACAAGTGATCAGATTTTCATTTTTTTCAAGGCTATATATATTCGTAGAGGTGGTTGTGATTCATATCGAGAGGCGCCAACGCCTTCCAAGTTCGTTGACGAGCGGAATGCCGCGCAGGTGACGTCAAACCTCCCTGTGACCTGTGACCAGGGCGACTTTTTTCAAAATCCTTTCTATGTTGGTGATTGGTATCGAGACTCGATCCCGCGAACATACAGATCACAGGCACGGTACCCTCCGCCCCACCGGGGCAGCAAATACGCGCATCATTCGCCTCCCACGAGTGGTTGACTTAATAAAGAATAACGTTGTTGTAGGTTATTGTGTGACCCCGGGGATGTAATAAAACGAATGATCCCCAGGAAATGTTAATCATCCCCTCAGTCGAATCTCCAGAGATTTTTCTAATTTGTTCATTCCCCGATCCGTTTTTTTTCTTGTCCCCTCCCAGGCCTCGCGGATGTGTTTCTGTTTTTTCCTGAATTACGGGCAAACAAAATCTAAAACCAACCGAACTATGTGGCTGTCTTTTGTGCCTACCTGTCTTTTGCGGAAAGGAGTCGTTCTATATATACCACCAGAAAGGTCTAGCAGAATTTTCTGCATGGTGGAACAGGTCGTCTGGTCTGTCTGACCGTCAGAACCATATTTACTCGTTTTTCGTATGTATGCTACAGCAAGCTGTAGCCTCTACTCTATACCGTAATTTACACTTCATACATGCCGCACACGCACCGCGCGCCTCCGGAAAGCGTCCATCAAAGCGTATTGTCGTACACAAAGTATATATACATGTAGTACGAGTACTCGATGCACGACGAGACAACTACTGCCCAAGTAGGGGGGGATACTTCCTTTCTATCTATCTATATGCAATGCATCATCGTATGCATAGCAAGAACAAAATATAAATAACATGTACGTGTGTGTTGCGTGGGCCCATAGACAAATCTTCCATACAAACACCGTATATGATAAACCAACAGCAGAAAATTTGCAGAAGAAAAACGCGAAGAGTTCAAGCACAATCTGCTGTCTGGTAACGCGCCGTCGTTACACACGCACACGCTCACACGACTGTGTACATACGCGTGCGTACACATGCAGCAAGGCGCGAAGTAGGAGATCAGGGTCATGAACAGCTTCTTCTTTCTCCAAATTTTGTCAAGACGAGACATCTTACTTCTTTCGTTTCGTGGATACATGTGCATACATATGTATATGCCATGCACAATAATCTATGTGTCGCCCCAGACCAAACCTTCCAGACAAACGCCGTATGCATATATATGTGCATGATAGAACAACAACAGCACAAAACAATGCAGACAAAAGCGAAAGAGTTCAAGCAGCATGCTGTTTGGTATGATACGCTGTCGTTACGCCAACACGCACTCACAACACTGCTGCTGTGTATAGGCTACTGCTGCTACAGTATACGCCATATAAATACGTGAACATACGTACAATAAATGCATGCTACGCGCGCCTCCACAAAGAATGGCGGGCACGAAAGCGCTGTAGTGTCACGTGTATTATGCGCCAGCAAAGAAAGATGAACGTTAAGCTGTGAGGTCGCAGAGAGACGTTTGTTTGTTTATTACGAACAAAAAAGAGATGACTCGGAACATTTTGGAACCACAACGCCCGCCCATGATGTAAATTGGGGCGTTCTACATGAACATTTGCGGCAGGGGGGCGTTCTAGTCTATATCGATTTTTTTACTGCAAGTGCGGGTGCTAACTGCAAGGTTAGGCGAGGGTCGCGCGCCCCGCGCGCCTGCTGAAACCCCAAAGTGCGCGCCGAGCTTCTGTGTCCCCATTTCGGGGGCAACCGCTGTGGCTCGAAAAGAAAGTATACCCCTTTGAACAGTTGTCGAAAACACGAAAAACACCCGTAAATCATGACAAGTGTTCGCCGGAACCAAGTGTACCCATGAAATATTCCATATTCCAAACGAGGGTGACACGCGGTTGGCTTCGGCAGCGTCTCTCCGCAACCAAACATTTCCATTTTCCAAACGAGGGTAACGCGGGTTGGCACCGACGGCGTCTGTCTCTCCCCACCAAACATTCCATATTCCAAACGAGGGTAACGCGGGATACCACCTTCTCGCTCACCTGCACCGGCCGACCTGCTGCGTCCTCCGCGCCCTTGCTACCTTGGTGCCCCCCCCCACAGAGGCGCTATGGTGTAGCCACGGCGTACCGGGAGGGTCGGCCAGTCCCGACGACGACCCGTGGTCCTCGTCACGGTAATACATTTCCAGAAAACGGTGTTGGCTGGCTTCAAATAGGACACCGATCTCGATGTCCGCGGCGGGGGCGGGGCCGGTAGCGGGTGAGCCGAGCTGGACTCCCGTGGGGGAGTCGGGCGGCGCGACGCCCGGAGGCAACTCCTCTCCGAGGCGGCGACGGGGCGAGCCGAGCTGCACCTCGACATCGGGGAGGGGATGTTTCGGTGCGAGGGCCGGCACGAGCTCCGTGGTGAGGATGCTGCTGACGGCGCCGTCGGAGTCCTCGCTCATGCTCCTGATGGTCCTCTCGTCCGACGGGCAGGTTCTAGGAATACGGGCTCCGTTTTCTTTCACCGAGAAACGAGCGCCCCCCCCCCCGCCGCCGGCGACGTCTCCGCAATGCAGCGACCCCGGTGCAGCCGTGGCGTCAACCACGTTCGTGTCGGGAGTTACCTCTTCTGTCCCGTCGGGGTCGTCGCTGCCACCACCTTGCTCTTCTTTCCTCCGTCTGCGCCAGGACCAGCAGCCCTTGCACACCCAGCACACCGAGCACACGAACACCAGCGCCCCGACCACCGCACCGGCGACCATGGCGGGGTCGGCATCATCGCCGCCGGCGTCGCCGTCCCCACCGCCGGGGGTCGAGAGCGCGCCGTCCGCCGGTGTCCCCGAAGCAGACGTAGGCGACGGCGTAGCGGCGGCGGGAGTCGCCAGTGCCGTCGGTCCGGGGGTCGTCGGCGCACGTGACGGTGAGAGGCTTGGGGATGCTGCGGCAGGGTTTAGGAGAGGCGGAGCGTCGCGTGAACGAAAGCGAATTTGTTTTGGGGGATGGGTGCAACGATTGGAAGCGTCAAAACTTCCCGTGGGGCGTGGCGCAAACGCCACGCTGCTGTCGACAGTAGTGTTGTGGCAGCACAGCCGTTGTTGCTGTGCGTGACCCTTTTTGTCGGGCTGGGGTATGACTGGGTGCATAACTGCGGTGAGGGGCATCATGTATTAACCCAATTTTGCATGATCTGAGAGCATCTTGAACGTGGGGCTCATGTAGACCAGTGAACGCACTCCCACCGGGTGCGGAATAGTGCGAGGTGTGACATAGCTATCGTGGGAATGGCATCTCGCTGTGGCATGCATGCGGTTACGTTGCTATTGTCGGCGATCTACACCTTCACTTGACCGTGCCAATGTCAAGAAAACCAGAGCGTTGGCCGAACGCAACTGGGCGGCAACCCGTTTCCAACCGGACAGTTGGAGCACAACTCTCTCATCCCTGCGCCAAACGAGCGCTGCGAATACACTCGCACACCGGCGGAGAGCAAAAACGAACATCACCCCCCCCCCCCTCTAAGCGTGGTCGGAGTCAGAGGGTAAACGTAACAAAAGGCCGCCAACATGGCGGGGTGTTTGAGAAACGGAGAGCAAAACAAGCATCAGGCCAAGAGCTCCGCGTGTTCAGCACACACAAAAAGAACCAAACCGCCGCGCCTCGAGACCAGAGCTTGAGAAACGACGAGAAGGTGAGGAGAGGGGGGCAAGAACAACGGACCGACCTAGCGAGGATATCGTTACTGCTAATCTACGAAACAGAGAGGTGGGAATCGTATCCCTATCCCTTATCCTTATCCCCCAAGCCATCCCGTATCCCCAACAGTACCAAATCCAAGCCTAACGATACCCTCGCGAAGGGCACTGAACGGCATGTGTGTTTGTGCGGACAGAACAGGAACGATCAACTCAAGATCGCTTTCACCTGTGGTCGGCGTCGGCGTAGCGATCGTCGGGGCAGGTGTCGGCACCGGTGTCGCGGGTGCTGGGGTTGGGTATGGGGGCGCCGTGGAATCGTCCGCTGCACAAAAAACAAAACACACCGCCGGTTTAGCAAGCGCATGCGTCGGGACGTAGGAAGACAAACAAACGGGGCGTAACGAGACAAGGATGGACGGCAAAATAAGACCAGTTTCCAGCCGGTTTCCTTCTACTCACTGCGAAGACTTCAGCACATACATGCCTTCGATTGCTGCGGTGGCAATGTCTCGAACGGGTATTTAGTCTTTCTGTGTCAGGAACATTTCCAAAAAAGGGCGGGTACAGCTAGCTGCCACGGTGCCCACAAGACGCGGGGTCATCGTTACCAGACAATCGACTTCAGAAAACACGTCATAAAAAGCCGACCCGATATCAGCGCAACGGAGGCGATGCCAGCGGCAAAATTTACAAAACAGAAGCGACGCCAAAGACAACCAGCACTCGCAGATAGCCAGCAGAGGGATTAGCGGCCCGCAAACAACCAGCAGCCAGCCTTCCTCGCGCCGAACACTAGCCAGCGCCATTGCGCCTTAAATGCATGACCCAAAAGCTTTCGACCACGAGCCGACAAGCTTCGCGGGCAACTAAATGCTCGCAGGAAAACCGAGGTGTAATCCATGGAATGCAGCCTAAAAGCTTCGCGGGCAAATAAATGATAACAGAAAAACCGTCGTGCAACCCACGGCGTGCTCGACGTCCCGTCGAAACCCTCGCCGCTAAGAAATCTCACCTCTTTGCTCGTAGCCGTCAACAAAGTTCCCGTCCAATAGGAGAGTCGACACCTGTTCCAGACCTTCGGGGGCTTCCCCTGACAGAGGGTTTTTGAAGGGGCGCGCACGAGGTGTGTTTGTGTTTTTGTTTCCGGCCGATCTCTAAAGTGTGTTTGGAGGCTTACACAAACAGACTCGAATACGCCCAGCATCCGGAATCGTCATATGGAGGCGTGCTGCAGAGACGAAAAAAATTGTCAACAGTGCTGAAAAAGATTTGAACGCCGTATTTCCAACGGGTGAGTCTTGTAGCTATGTCTCGGAGGAAAGACAAGGCTCGAACCCACCAAGAAACGGTGCCCAGGCAAACGAATTCAGTAATGCCCCGCCACTCGGTGCACTTCTCAAAAAGCAGGAGCGTGTTGCTTCCGCTTCGCAACGGCCGAGGGACGTTCGGTGGGGGTCAAACGGCCACACACGAAACAATGGAACCCAGCGACAAGAACAAGAACAATACAGAAGAAGAAGAAGAAGAAGAAGAAGAAGAGAAGGAAAGAGCAAGAAGAAGAGCAAGGAAACCTGAGCAACAACAACCACCAAATCCACCACCAACCTGTCAAGTAGTTGTTCCTAAGATCCACCGCTTGAAGCTCCCCGCCCTCGGCAAGCGTCCCCAGCTCTGCCGGGATGTCCCCTGAGCCAAACAAGCTTCAATCAACGCATACAATGCTTCCGTTCAGCCGAACTTTGCAAACCGGGGGGGGGGGGGGGGGGGGGGCGACAACCCCAACCCCTACGATGGTGCGCAGGCCCGGTTCGATGCAGAGAAAGCAAAAAAACACACCGAAAATCAAGAATTATCCGTACGTGATATACGCCAGATACCGCGCCCCCGTGAACCAATGTTTCACAGCTCAATTTCTGCGCAGCTTGGCAGCGCCGAAAACGGCGGCGTTGAAGCCGCTCGTCGAGAGCTTCCCGAAAACGTGTTATCATCCTGTTCGTCGTGGAGTAATCCAGTCTTGAAAATCGGTCCAGGAGGTGTGGTATCTTGCGTCACATCTCCTACGGTGTTTCTCCTCCTAAGGTGCGTCGTGACAACCCTCTTCCCTTCCTTGACATTCTTCAGGAGATCTTCCGAACATCTCCCGGAGATCAAACGGAGATCACATTCACAGCAGCGGTACAAACCACATTTCGCCGGATCGAAAAATCGGTTTCCGCGTTTCAAAAAACGCAACCCGTTCCCGTCAAACCCTAAATGTGGAACACCGCTACAAGCCAAAAAAAAATGCACCAAAGGAGGTTTCCTGACCTGTCAGGCTGTTGTCTTCCATGTACAGGGCCTTCAACGACACCAAGCCGCCAAATTCCGGGGGGATCGGACCTGTGCGCGCGCCCGCGAGGCAAACATGCACAATAGGGGCAAAATCGTCGGAAGAACGCGTCGAGCGACAGCATCGAAAGTTGGAAACGTTCGACCACAGAAAGAGAGAGAGGGAGGGAGAGAGAGAGAACGAGACAGACAGGCAGACAGACAGACAGACAGACGACAGAGAGAGAGATAGACAGACAGGACGGGCAGAATGGAAAATGCCGACTTGCTTGGATTTCGCACACGCTAGCTAGTCTTTTCAGGGGGCACAATGAAAGCCCGAGAGTGGTGAAACCGTACTTCTAGCGTGTCGGTCTGCACGCTACCAAGGAGGACACCATAGGGTTTCACTGTTCACTGCAACACCCAAGAACACACGCATTGATTTCAAAAATACAGAACGCGCCACCACCTCAGCAGTGAAAAACTTGACCCTAAAATATCTCCAAAACTTAAGAAATTGGCCATAAGAACAGTACTCAAGTCAAGAAGCCTACATTAAAACCTATATAGTACACTAAAACCTTAATAGTCACACTTGAACCTACTAAAACCTATATAGTCACACTAAAATCTATTCGTCGCCGTGGGGGTAGTACCCCATTCGAGGCAAAACAAGAAGCGAGCCTCAGCCAAAAAAAAGAGGTTCTTGAGGGGTGGCGCGATCTGTACCAGGAGAGAGGCACAACGCAGACCATACCACTAACCCAACTTCCCCCGATTGCATTCATTATCCAACATGTTTACTCGATAGAACCCCCCCCTGCGAAAGGCTACTGACCTATCAACCCTGTGTTGCCGGAGAGGTCCAGCTGTGTCAGCGACGCCAGGTTGCCCAGCTCGGGAGGAATTATGTCTGCGGAACAGGAGACGACCAGGCACCGGGGTTAGAAGGAGGGGGAGAGGTCGTGTGCGAGAGGGTCGCGGCTAGGGTGGAGGTAAGGGGGTCAACACACACTTCGTGCGAACAGGCATACAGATAAAGAGGCGTTTCTCTCCGTGGCATCTGTCGTATCGGTGACGGCAATCAACAACCACAGCTGTGGCAGACACAGCAGCATCATCATCATCATCATCATCAGCAGCAGCAGCAGCAGCAACTTCAACGCCATCAACAACAGCACAAGGAGCAACAGCAGCAGCAACAACAACAACCTTCCACATCACCACCGTCAAGAATAGCGCCGTCCTCACCACCACCACCACCACCAACAACAACAACAACACCGGCGAAGAGACGACCAGGGGAACTGCTACGGTGAAAATGAAACGAATAATTCGAACTCGGCAGGAAACAAAAAAAATGCCTCACCTTCCAAGGCGTTGTCCTGCAGATACAGTATGCCCACTTGTGCCATACCCCCTAGCTCCGATGGGATTTTTCCTGCAACAAGAAGCCAGCAACGGAGAAACAGAAAGCAGCAAGAAAAAAGAAGGTGCCGGCACATTCTGTGAAAAATGAAACATACAACAGCAGATAAACAAGACTTGCCGGACAATGACACGTAAGATGATCAAACACCCGGGTGCCTTGCGTTACAACCACGCTTGCGCAATTTTTTTTATCGGAAACGCTTGTTGCAAAACGTCCCTTCCTCTCAAATACCAAGTAAAAAAAATCGACACGGAAAAAAACATCCCTGGCACCTGACAAAAGAACACGGGATGACGTGACGTCATCAAAGCCCAAGACACGAAAACGTCCCCTGTACTGTACCTGTGAGGGCGTTGCCCTGGAGATCCAGGCGAACGAGGGACGGAGCGCTTCCAAGCTCAGGAGGAATTTCTCCTGGAGGAGGAAAAAAAGAAAAAAGGAAAAAAGGAAAAAAGGGACGGAGCAACTTAAGAACGATCCTTGTTATAGCGGCATACCATGTCAGGGTAGTCATGCAGGACCAAAAACTCGAGTAGCGACAATTTTCCACGCACAACAGGACGCACAGAACACCTGTCGCCGGGAAAGGATGTAAATCCTAAGCAGAGCCCGTACGCAATATTGCACCACAAACGATGCGTACTGAAAAGAGCCAGGTTAATCTCGAGAGTGAAAAGAGGACAATTATACTGACGGCATGGAATTCCTTCTTAGACAAGCAACTAACCAACCGCGGGGGAAAGAAAAGTAAAAATGCATATGGACACGGCGCGAGACACAAGACAAGAGGAAAACCGCATTGAGGAGAACGAACACAAAATACGAAAATCAGAGCCGGTACAAACACGGAACAGGCACCGCACACACAAGGTCGATACATCGCGCGACAGGGCCGAGGGCGAAAGAAGGGAGGGGGCGTGCTGCACCGTGCGCTTCCGGCTCGACCTGCAGTAGCACCCTCGGTTCGCCCGTGTCGACAGATTTCGGGTTCTCTCAAAACGCGGCAGACGCGTCCTTGCAACGACGACACAAAAAAAAAATCATGCCCCCCCTGCTGCTCGGTTTACCTTCGAAGCCGTTATCGCTCAGGTCCAGAAGGGTAAGGCTGACCAGGTTCTCCAGGCCTGCCGGAAGCTCGCCTGTGCAATTCAATCCGTTACCACAGGTTGTTGGAAGATATAGGCGGCTGCAAGGGTCTCAAACTCCATGCACCTACAATACTCAATACTCATTCATGATGTTTCCAGGAGGGTTGTAGCGTGCAGATGAAGAGGAGGCCGTAAAGACATGACTCGCCGGGATGGGGAGGGCGAGGGATGAATCGATCATGCTTTGCATGAAATCTCTTGAGAGCGGGGTGTCAAACCGCCTCGCCTTTGTGGATGCTGATACTTTTTGCTGTCGTCGTTTCTCGTAACCGGCAGGAGTGATTTCATTGGTCACCCAGCCACAGACGCATGCGCGAAGACACACCGACACGGCAATGCCTAGGGTTGTTGTTGTTTTAGTTGTTGTCTTCACATTAAAAACCGTTCCGTTCTCTCTGCCCAGTACCTTCTTCTGTCCGTACTAGTCTAACAATTGACGGTAAAAAAAACAAAAAACAAGTGGCACCACTCTCCTGACTTGACAACAATTGGAGTCGTAAAGCATACCCGTGATGTCGTTGCCTCCGAGAGAGAGCTTCTGCAGGCCCAACAGCTGGCCGTACTCCACGGCCGGAAACGCGTCACCTGCCAGAGAAAAACCACACACACACGATCAAATTTCCACAAGAGCAGGAACAACAATCTCTACGCGTTCGACGCGTACATAGCCGCGCAAGCTCGTCGCAACTGCGAAGGAGAGTATGAATCAAACTCTGCTCTGTTGCCTGTAGTCACGGACGTGGATTATCTGCTGGCTGGATGAACAGCAGATACTCCGAGGTCCTACAATTAGCGACGGGAGCAGGTTGGCGTGAACACAGCAACAACACCCGCAACGAACTACTTCAACCCAATTCGATCGCGGTCATCGCTCTGTCATCACCAGAAGCTTCCACAAGAAACAAGCAAAACCTGAAAGTTTTATTTCCACCGCACCTCTGCCAAGGGAAGAAGAACACACATGCCATCCTTACGCACGCTTTTGACTAAACCCGATTCGATAGACGGAGGCCAAGAATACCGTAGGTTGCGCAAGATATCACCCCCCCCTGGACCGATGGTCAAAGCTCGAATACTCGGCGCAGGGAAAAAACAGCGACGGTGCCGGACACGGCGGCGACGGAACCGTCTCATTGAGAGATTTTCCGAAAAAGTGTCGTGTGATGTCGGCATCTCCTTTGTCGTGGAACAATAGAGAGGTTTTCGAATTCGGTTCAAAGGGAGTGTGGTATCTTGCGCAACGTACGGTTAGGCTCTCACCGACGAGGTGGTTGTCCCCGAGGCTGATCTCGTAGACGTATTCCGTTCCGTTCTCATCGGTCGCGACGGAAACTCCCTCCCACTCGCTAACGTCCACGCCGGAGACGGTCCAGTTGGCGTTGTCGTGCCAGTCGCTCCCTCCCAGGCTGGTGTACAGGATGCCGAGGTACTCCCGGTCTTCGTCCACGACATCCGCTGCCAGGCACGTACATACAAGTTCCCATGTTAGTCCGGGGGTCGGAGGCAAGACATATACACGCAAAGGCAGGCACCAAGACGTAGAAATAACGATTGCCAGGACGACGAAGCCCTTCAGGTAGCACCCGTACTTTCAAGAACTCGGTACCTCAGAACTTTTGGCTCAACATATACATCCAGACTATAATAAGAGCTTGAGCATGTGTGCGCCCGGCTAAAACCCTCAACACTAAAACCTCAGCAGCAGCCACTTGAAGCCCACGAGAGGAGCTAAGAATCCCAGCCCTGGCCAAAAATGGAGTCTCTAATGCGTTAGCGCGGACGCCATCGTAACTTCAGTACTATCAACATGCGGGCTGTGTAAAAATGACCTGGGTGCTAAAGTGTGCGCTACTGCTCGGGGTGGTCCCTGCCGAGGAAAAGCCTTAGCAGCAGCAGCAAGGCGAGTAAGAGAACAAAGCGGTTTGTCTACGGCGTGGCCCATCGAGGCCGGAGGCCCCTCACTGCGGGCACAGTGGCCAAAGGGACACATCCCCCCCGTGCGGCTCCTGTTTGTTTGTCTCGACAGAAAACAGCAGCAACACACGTTTCCATCAAAGCGGACGCTTACGTTTCCTACCCCAGCCCGGCTGACCGAGGGACGCAGGGGGGTCACACCACATCGTTCCCCATCGCCCGAGCCCGCGCGAAAACAGAATTGCCAACCAGAGAAGGCAAGGCTGCAACCACGAGTTTTACGTCAACAATTTTACGCATACAGCAGTTAGCGCTCACGTTAAAAGAAACTTCAACTTGGGGTCGAGGCTCAATATCGACTGCTGCCGAGCACAGGTCATCTTTAGCGAGTTGAGTCTAGCACGTACGGCTGAGGTGTTTTTATTGTTCTCGTTTTTCGCCAAGATCTGAGCCTTGGTTTCTTAAATGTGTGTTCCTCACACGTTTAGTCGCGGGCGCTAACTACAACTGCTGTAGCAGCAGCCGATCGAACCACAGCGGCGCCATGGAAAGCAACAACAAGAGGCCGACGTCGCCAACACCCCCGGCTGCTGCTACTCACCCTGGCCGAAGGCGACGGCGGCAAGAACGATGCTCAGCAACCGAAGCAGCCTCGCGAGGGTCGACCCCACGGGTGTGTCTCCGCCGAGCTTGGCCCCTGTTATTCCCCTCCTCCTCACATCGCAGCGGCTCCTCCTTTCGTCGCCGAACCCGCGGCCCTGTTGGTTGGTCGGTACACTCGCGCTGCTGGTGCCCCCCCTCGCCACCAGCCGCCGACCCATCTGCTACACTAGTCGGGCGCAACCGGAACAATCGCAGGCAGCCCTCGCAAGAGTCAATATACAAGAAAAAAAAACGAATACTCCAGTCTGCCGCCAAAGGAAAAGTCTTCAATATCCAACCACAACCGTATTCTCGGGAAGGCTTTCTGCGTTGTTGCGGTTGCCGCAAGCCCACGTTCAACGTGGCCACACACGACAGCTACGCGAAACAACCGACCAGGCGTGAAAATGCGGCGGCAATGCGAAAGAGGCATCAACGCATTTTCCACGGGGTACTATTGCTGCTGCGCATCGTTGCGTACCCCCCCACCCGCTCCTCTGATCATGGCATTGGTATGTATGTTGCAGCAAAATTGCAATCGATATTGGGTCGAACTGACATGTTTTTACAGCCGCCAAGAGAGCTACAGTGTCGTGTGATGCATACACGATACACACGCCGCTCCGTGGGGGGCGGGGCGGGGGGGGGGGACTCGAAGGTCGGGAAGCTACGAAGGCGTGCGGATGTACGAGAGTTGAAAGAAAACGCGTCGCGTGCGATCGTTGACACACGTATTGGCGCTCTCCCCGCCATGGTTGGTTGCGAAGGTACACCCCCCAGACAGCGCGTGATAGGGAAGGCCCTACGTTTTTTCTGAGAAATGTGCGGCGTCCGACAGATACAATGGGCGCTGTTTGTTGGTCGAAAGAGGTACGTAGTTGGCCGACAGGCTCAACCAATGGAACCTTGAATGTCCAAGACTGCTGTGTCCAAGGAACAAACGGTTGGAAAAACAAACAAACAATACCGAGGCTTGCTTTCAAAGCTGGCGAGTGATTTGTGGGTGTAGGGTGCAGGGATATTTACTCTGCATGCAATATTTTGCGCCAATACACACATGCACAGCATGGCACAAAAAATCAAAGCCTCTTCACCTGCTTACAGAAAACACCTATAATAGCTGTCGTAACACACCCTACAATATGAATACGAGAACATAAAGTATCTACGTCTACGTGGTACGCTACATACCATAATTTAGTTCATGAATACGTCTCGATCAGAGAACATAAAGTATTTACGTCTACGTGGTATGCTACATACCATAATTTAGTTCATGAATGCGTCTCGATCCGAGAACATAAAGTATCTACGTCTACGTGGTACATACCATAATTTAGTTCATGAATACGTCTCGATCACCGCTTCGACGCTCCCCGAACCCGGTCTGAACCGGAACCCGTTTCGATGACACTGCGGGTCCAAGCTCACAGCAGTAAAGTGGAATACTTGTACAGCTCTTACGCCTCACAGATACAAACTGCTCGCGGGACCTGCGGGCTCCGCTCCGTTCTTCGTTCTGTTCGGAAACAACAGCACACGATCACACACCCAATTTCTAAACTGATTACACCTCAAGGATTTGTCTAGCAACCAATGGTTGAACCTGCGTCTCAGCGTCTCAGCCCCCCAGACCAATCGTAGTTTGAGAGTGTCGACAATTGATCGCAACCCTTTCTCATGCAATCCCCCTCCACCCAGGGAATATTCTGGCATTTTCGGGGTGTTTCTCGGAGTAATTTTGCCTTTCAAAATGTCCCCAATCTGTCGTAACACGCTTCCATGTTATACTTACACTACACATAGACACATAGAAAGCCAGCGCCGTCATGAATAATAAATACCACTCGTTGCTTTCAACTGTCTTCCTCTCCAACTCTCTCAACAAAACCATTTGTAACAAGGACGATTGTCCTCCATGAATGAGAAAGACCATGGTGGTCTTGAGCACTGTTCCAAGAACCGACGCTTTTGCTCGAAACTTCAATATGTCTTCTTTTTTTTTTCATCTCTATCATAGAAAAGAGTTGCCTTTTTAGGCTAATGCACAACAAAGGGGCCCTGGGCGAGCTTTGGTCGCGCCCGCCTTTCAGTGCGTGCGCCACGTTGCAACGCGTTTCCACGGCGGTGGCCAATAAGCTGCAGCCAGTAGCTCCGACTACTGGTGCTGTAAGGTCTATGCGTCCGGCCGCGTATGTATGTACTGCTACAGCAAAAAAAAGAAATACTTGTATGGTCGGTCCGTTCGGGTCGATGTCGCAAGCCTTGTTCGCCACTACATCTGCCGTCTGTATCATATGTATGCATATCGTACGACACTTTGTCCCAAGCCGTCGTGCGTCGTGAGTGGTGCACCACACTCGTGAGCGAAAGCGCTACCGCTGGAGGCTTGGGTGTACACACGCTTGTCGAAGTTTTCTTGTGGTGGAAAAGGAAAACAGCAACAACATCCCTATACAATAGAGCCTGCTCTTGCTGCTGCGCTGCTGCAGCACGGGGTGGCAGTCCTGCTTGGAGATGTTTTTTGAACGAATATGTAGACAAAATTGAAAACACTCCACAGCTTCGAAGCGGATGGGATCTACATCGTAATCGTTGTCTACATATGGCCCCGTAATGGTGACGAGCGTATTGTACGTGTTGTTGCATTGAGCTGAGATATGAATATATGGTGAGAGACTTGCCAAAAGACCTACATCAGGTGTGTAAGTCTACATGACATGCATACATTGCATCCGCTGTCTACATCAAATTTTCACACCTGATCTGCGGCCGCGGGTGCTCAGCTCTCAGCTCTCCCCCTTAGCAATAGGACCAAGCTCACACCTCCACAAGGGATTTTCCTGTTGCTGCCTCTCCTTGTGACAATCTTTCTCTCTTTCTGTCTCTCAGGCCCCCTATCACATTACTCCGTCTGCAAGGAGGCACGGGCGGAGAGGGCACAGCAGTTGTGACAAGTTGTGAGCGGAGGGGGTTGCACACAGACAGGACACGTGGTTCGAGCGGTAGGGGATAGGGGTTGCTGCCACCATGAATCGCCGGAGCCTCTGCAGCAAAAGGTGGACTCGGCACTGCCCAGCCGTTGCTGGTGTGCTCGGCTGTGTGGCCAGTGTCGAAGAGCACCGTCTGCAAGAGGGTGAGAACTACTGTAGTTGTGTTTCAAGCGTCTCTTGAGCTCCAGTTCCCTCTCTGTCTCTGTGTGCTGTTCGGCACAACGCACCAACATCTTTCATCTTTCATGTTCGTTCAAATAATTGTACCGACTACTGCCGTACCTATGCATACATATTGTACAATATACAATGCGCGTCTTTGTTTCAACACACGCAACTGATGAAGTCACGATTCATCTGTCGACACAATTGCTCCAGCCCGCGCCAATACAATATATGAGCGTCGACTATCGAGGAGGACATGCCACTGGCGCACGCTCTCTCTTTGGCCGATGTAGTACGCTCACCATACATGTAGTCGAGCTTTGAAATTGGTCCACATGGGGTGCGGCATCTTAACAATTCGTACATTACTGTATACTACTGTATCACCGACGGTATGATGTACCATGGTTTTGCGCGACAGCATCTGGGTCGGTTCCGGTAATATCTGGTAGATAAGGGGGAGAGAAGTTGGTAGTCCAGCGCAATGCGCTGCACACAAATTCTTTTTCTATTGTATATTTACGCGCTCAATGTGAAGCCAAATATACGTTGTGCGATACCGGTGAGACAGATAACGTCAGGTAGCGTGTTTAGGCCTCACACATTACCAGGTGAGGAGGCGATACTATATATTTCACACGTCTTTTTGTCGTACGAAACGCTGTAGGAATGGCTTCTGATGTAGTCCTCGCCCCCAAACATGATGTTTAAGGGGACATGGAGGCTAAGGCCGAATACCCGGGGGGGGTCGAAAGCGGCTATTGTGTCCCGGACAGCAGTAAACCATCCGTTGTGTTTCTTGAATTGGCATTGACCAAACTACTATTGTACGTATGTAGTCGACTGGCCAATGAACAGATGGTATGTAGTGCGTGACTGTTTGTGGTTGTTGAATTATTTACTTCGACCGCTTAAACCGGCCATGCGATGAAAAGGCGCGTGCGCGCGTTTTCTAAGCATCGACCGCGCTAACCGGCTGGCCAATGAAAAGACGGCAATCTTAGCGGGGTAGCAAGCCCGAGCACGCGTTCTAATGAACAGTATTACCGACAGGGGGAGGGGGGGCGCAGGAGTTGGGCGGCCGTGCCCTGCTTCTGAAGTATAAGAAAAAGGAGAAGACTCGACACCTCCAAGTGTTGCTGCATCTTGTGCTTCTGCTTCTCCCGGGATACTAGCCGTAGTTTCGCTGCACTGGATTTCTTTCTATCCGACTTGGCTTTCCCGTCGGGGAGATGGGCCGTGTCGCCGACGTGTCTTGTGGTGTTGTTTGGAAGGGTTCTGCCGCGCATGAGTTGCGTTGACCACGACGTAGCACCCACTGTTTTGTCCTCGTCAATCTGTCAATCTCGATATGCAGCCAAGCACAAATGAGAGGGGGGGATCATGCTCTGGTGCTGGCGTGCGCGCTGGGTTTGGGGGGGATGGGAGTGCTCGGCAAGGGTATAGCTGCGGCAAAGACTTCCCAACTAGCCGTCCCCGCTGCTGAATCTGCTCGACCTCGAGGGAACCTTGGCAGCGAAAGAGGTAGGCAACCGAGTGCACATGCTTGCTTTCGAGGAAAAATCGCCGTTTTTTTTTTCCTCGTGGGGTACGCACGTGAAGAGAACAGCGCAGTGCTTCCGCAAGAGCCCGCGGTTGTGCAAGGTGTTGTGAAGGCAAGGAGGTCTGCATCCCCCCGAAATTGGTGCGGTCTGGTCGAGCACCACGTGTCAGCGGTAGAATTGTAGATCATACGCTGCCTCAAACGCAGCAGTGCGAAACGATCAGAGTATTGAAACTCCGCTGGTGATGCTTTCCTTGTATATGCATGCGTGAAACACATAATTTTCTTTGTATGTGAGCCTCGCTGTTTATGTGTCAATTTTGCTCCATGCCTTGTTGCAACTCTCGGCAGCAATGATAGCAGACTTAACCCTTTAAGCACCCAGTAGGTTAGAGGTTAAAAGTCCCAACAACAATCGCATGCGCTCGATTGGGAGAGACTACACAGTCCCGAGGGACGAAGGCTGACTTGGTTAGAGGCAGAAAAGTGTCCACAAGTGCATGGGGACGCTTTCAATACTGAAGCCAAGTCAGCACTTTTTTGTTTTTTTTCAGTTCTAGGCGGATGCAGCTTTTCCCAACAAGAGGGGCCCCGGCTTGGGAGACATGTGTACAGCAAGTTGGGGGCCGAGGAGCGACATCACACAGCCTACCACCTCGGGCAAGCATGGTAGACCAAGGTTTTCCACGCGCGTTTCACACTCTTGGCGAGCCAAACGACTCACGCGCGCGGCAACTCGTCTCGTTCACATCCTCTTGCATCCGGCCGTAGGACAAACTTCTTCTGCCTTCGCTTGTTTTTTTCTGACAGCTTGCGGCTGCGGCAGTGCTCGGCGCTTGCACCGGGCTTTCGCTTCGAGGGGGAGGCGTGCTGCGCTGGGGTTGCGGGGAGGGGCACCCGCGGTGTCGGACCGGTACAACGCGCGGATGCAAGTCATAATAACGAGGAACATGCGAAAGGTGTGTACCGAGTGAACACAAGGCCGTTGAACCTTACAATTTTGCACCACAAAATCAAGAAAATAAGGACATCGTGGAGTGGTTCATGGCAGAGAGCCCGCCGACGTCGCCTAAGAGAAGCAGCTGCGATCTGGCTGTGCAGTATCTGTGTAACCGCGAGGCGAACTGGTGTCTTTTGTACCTCTTTTTTTTTCTGTGCACCCGCCATGGGCAAGGGTGGGGAGCGTTACGGGCGTTTGTTTCCAAAGTTTTGGAATGTGTCCAGAGTAGGGGACCTTTGCGAAGCTAGTTCGAAGGCCAACACATTTGGGAATTTCCACAATCTGGAATCGAACGTTCCAATTTTTCTGGGCCCTGCGCACTCCTAATTTGTTAGAAAATTTTGCAAAGTTTTCGATTACTTTCAACTTTTGGGAAGTAGCATTACTTCCGTTTTTTGGGACTTGTGAGAATTGGAAAAATCAGCCCCGTTAGAGCCCTGCCAAAGGCCTCATCAGATACCCGTTACTGCACTCCCCCTAGGCGCTTTGGCTGGTACTGACTATCGACTTTGCCCGTGGAAATGGGGTTGACGACATCGGCAGCAGCGGATTGAATGATTGCTAAAACGCTACCTACCTCTGCTGACCTCTTTCAGAGGCAAGCGCTGCAGCCACCGGGACGACCCTTTATTTGTTCATCACTCCCGTGAAGTATTGGCTTTAACAACATGCGACATGGTCAAGGCTCCTAGTGTCCGGCGCCACCGTACCGCTGTTGCCGCTTCGCTGCAGTAACGATGACGACGGGAATGACTGCGAAGGTGACTCTTGGTGTCATGTCGATCCGTGTGCGTCCGTCGTCGCTGGTCAGGTTTTGATGGACGAGCTCGGCTATGCCGCGGATGAGGTGGACGACATGGACCCTCAGATAGCGGCGGTTGTGATCGAGAAGTCGCTGCCCAGGCCACGAGCAGGCGAGTCTACGTAGACCACTACTGTCGCCAGCTCCATCTGCTGCGTTCTTGACTGACTGAGTGTGTGTGTTCGTCCCATCTATTCTGGCGCCGGTCTACAGGCTTGTGGAGTGCCCCGGAAGATTCTCAAAGGATATTTTCGATAAAGAAAGGGTCTCAGCTTAACGATGGTTCACACTTCTGTGGCCTACGAGGCTGTGTCGCACGCGGTACATTCCGTCGTACGGACTCGTTCCCTTCAAGTCACGTTTGGGTTGGCTTCTCATCCAACGGTGTGTTGAGATACCGAAAGAGGCGGAGAGATGGCAACCCCCCTAGACTGACTTTCAAGGCTCGATTACTCCACGACCAAGATTGTGTGTACCGTACCGTATACCGTACCGTGGTATTCCTTAAGAGTCGGAGAGATGGCACGTCCCCTAGACCGATTTTCAAAGCTCGATTGCTCCACACCCAAGTGGGTGCGGAAAAGAACCCGATACGCCTACGGAAAGCCCTCGACGAGATGGTTCCAGAAACACCAAAGTTGGTGTTGGCACAAGCTCGTTTATGGAGCAACTGAGCTTTGAAAATCGGTCTTGTGCCATCTCTCCCGCCTCTTCGGGTGTGTACCCCGTGTTGCCCACCCGCACGGTCTTGAACCACACGAGCTCCGATCCGGGATCACACAGGAGAAAATGCGGCAAATGTCGAGGTTGGTGCTATCAATACCTGGGTACCTATGTAGATCATGCATTTAACCTCTTGCGACCTAGGGAAAATAAAGCGATACGTTTTGCTTGGTGGTTCTCAAAGTTCGAATATCGGGCACACCACATTTTCTTTGCGGTGTTTGTTTATCAATCGGCAGACAAGCTAGCTCCTGGTGTCGTGGCGATTCACTATACCGTTTTTCCGAGGCGTGAGACCCTTCTGGTGTACAGTAGGCGGCAACTGTTAAAAGAGCGTTGGGACAAGCCAACAACACTCTCTTGAATCTGGTTTTGTCTTGAACCGCACTGTGTAATATAGTAGTGTCACGATGGAGTGTGGCCGCTATTCAGAGCAGGTCGCTGAACCGAACTAACAATCGCATGACAGTTATACTACCGGGGTGCGGCGGTGTGATTTTGTGGTCGCTACATAATCAGGGAATGTCGCCAAACCGAGACCCCCACTGCATGTGTATTTCCCATGGTCGAGACCAACGAAAACAATCTCTCTGAACCGTAGCCGCCGCTGTGCCATCACTAGCCGCATGCCAAAGAGCTGGCCGCGTGTCGTCCACACCCAAAAAGCCCCCACGCCGCTGTGCCCCCAAAACGTCATCGTGGACTCAATCCGTCCTCTCCAGGCATGCCGATCGCGTGGCGGCGGAGCATCAGGCAGACGGGAAGCTCCTCCAACCCCGTCCAACTCCTCGCCGGAGCTGTCCTTGCCGCGGTAGGGGCCGTCGTAAACGGAGCCGTGGCGGTGTCGGCGTTCCCATTTGTTGCCGCGGGGAAAGGGATCGGGGCGGCGAAGGCGGGTGGGGTCAAGGGGGCCGCGGTGACGTTGCTGGCGTTGAGCGTGGTGACGGCGGTGCTCGTGACGTCGTCAGCGTTGGGTAAGCGTTGGCCGCAGCTTTTCTGGCCCTTGGCACGTGTGCGCGTGACTTTTGAGTATGTACGGTGGGTGGCCCGCTATAGTGCCGGTAAAATCTCTGGACACACACAGCGCCCTCAATAGTGCCGGACACCGGCACTATTGAGGGCGGACCCGCTATAGTGCCGGTAAAATTTCTGGACACACACAGTGCCCTCAATAGTGCCGGACACCGGCACTATTGAGGGCGGCCCCGCTATGGTGCCGGTTGGGCACCACGGCGCCCCGCAATAGTGCCGGTTCACTACACACACACACACACACGCCAGCTGACACACACAGAAGGGCGGAGAGACGCAACACAGAAAAAAGGGTACACGTGCTGCTGCAGACCCGAATAGCTCTACGCAGAGGCGCACCAGGGAGGGGATACGGCTGTAGTAAGTGGTTGGTTGTTTTTTGTCAGTGCCCTTCCTGTCGTGTTTCATTTTTTTTTGTTGTTGTTGTCTTTTTTTTACTTGCAACATCGAAGTAGGGCAAGTAGGGCTGCGATTTGACAAGTTGTACGAACGGGAGCTGTACAAGCATTTTGCCGTCAAAGGTCAACCGGGTACATGATCTGTGTCTTCCTTTCGCCGTCGACTAGTGCTGTTGAGCTTGACCGAAATGGTGTGATCCATTGAGGCCAATGCCACTGCTTTCTTGCCCACAGAAAATTAGGCAGCTGTTGGTGCATCTTGCTTGAAAATGGCAGAGCGGTACCACTGTACATAGTATGTTTATATTGAAGGGTTGGTTCGCGACATTTCAGGATGTGCAGTACGTGTGCTGATGTGGGAAGAAAATAACCGTGCAACATGCAACGCATATTTTTTGTCAACAAACTCGAATAGTGCTGAATCGGCACTATTGAGGTACTATTCCCAATAGTGCCGGTGCCCGCTATAGTGCCGATTTTATCTCTGGACACATATCGGCACTATACCGGGCCACCCACTGTGATCTTGTTCTGATCCAGAGGTGTGCTCCTTTTTTCCCGGCACGTGTGGGCCGGCTTGGTCGGTAGTTTGGTGCCGGCGTACTCATCTCAGTCAAGCAGGTTCGCTCGGCGACCGCCCTTGCACCTGTGGCAGGCCGTTGTTTGTTTTGGAGTTCAAGGCGCAACAGCCAACGAAGCGGCGTCCCTTCCTGACAAGACGTGCGCGTTCGCGCCGTGCGTGATGGTCAAGATGAGCGTGTGCATGCATACGGAGTACCACGTACCCCAACCGGTCGTCCACGGCCGGTTGGGTTGGGTAGCATAGTGTGCCTGGAGCCGTTCCATTTACCTCGATGCTATTCTAGCGCCACCGGGGACAGCCGGAGCGTGAGCAGAACACAGAGGGGTGCATAGATCGCCGGTAGCTCACAGGCGTGTGTAATTGCTCCATGCTCCGTGCTTTCTCACGAAGAGATAGCGTCGTCTGTGCGAGCTGTCACCGCTCCCGTTTCAGTTATTTTTTCTGCATCACCGCCCAACTGCTATCCCGTCCGCTTTGGCCGCCGTTTCCGAACCCCGGGCTGAAATACCACCAGGCGGGGATGCTGACGATAAATACCCCGGAGCGGCCTGCCTCCGATCGTTAGGCGAGAACGTTGCATCTGCAAAGGCCTTGGTGCTGTCGAGGGGAAAGGGCGGCGGCAGAACCAGCACAGACAGACTGGATGGTAGAAACGGCCGTGTTGTCACCTCTGGTGATACCGCGAAGACAACGGGAAGTGCTGCGGCACGGCGATGGTAAGCCTTTTTTCACGTTTTTAAATATATATATTTTGAGCCTTGATGCGGTGACGACTTTGTTTCGGCCAGATCAACTACTACGTGCGTGCGTGCGCGCACGCCGGTCACATTCCAACAACACAGAGGCACACACACACACACGTGCAACCTCCCCCCGCCGTGACTCCCCCTTGCGCCCCCCCAGATCATGGCCTACCATAGTCTACTCCAGCATATCGTAGGAGCCGTGCAAGACCTGATGTGGTCCACTCCCGTTCGGAAGAACTTTGTTCGTCGTGAAATGAGTTTTTTTTCCCTATACCCCTGTTGTCAATGCGTGCATGTTATCATTCATTGTGGACGTGAATTCTGAATCGTTCGGTATGTTTCTGGAAACATCAGCCGGGGGTCACGCTGGAGGAAAGGCATACAGGAGGATCTTGTTTTCTGACTCGGCCTTCCTTCTGCGGTGCTCACCTTGACTATTTTCTCCAACGTAGAAGGATTAAGCCGTCCGTTTCCCTCGTCGATGATAAGGCGATAGTGCGTTTTCCGTGCATGCGAGCTACGCTCACCCTAGTCATTCGGGCATTCAAGGCGCGCCTCCGGAGTGGACTCATCAGAGCATGGTAGTAGCAAATAGTGTCATCAAGGCATGATGCGGGATGAAGTAAGGCGTGTGTTGGTGTGAATCATCAGCTGCCAGCTGACGTCAGTGACGTTTCCCAAGCTCAAGGAGCTCACACAGCTGTCGTGCTTTCGACTCGAAGAGCCCAGCGAACTACAACGAACCAAAAGTACGAATTTACAAGTCTATGTGCAGCCTTAACGTCGGCCGGCCACTACTGCTGTCCCGAAACCACGATATGAGTCAAGCTTCGTGTTCCGCAAGGACTATTTTTTTGTTTTTCTATGTACTTTTGCAGCGAGGTCCGACTGGCAACTTTCCGTGGCCGTGCTCGTTAGTGGCGGATTGCGCGTGACCTCCTTCCATAATCACCACAGTACGGTGACATGGCACAAGATACCACCCCCCCCCTCTGGACTGATTTTCGAAGCTCCATTTCTCTACAGCGGAAAATAGTGAATGTGCCGAAAATGAAAAGTGGCGGCGTCGGAGCGGTCTCATCGACAGCTTTACGACAACTCATCGTTTCAAGTAGGCATCCTCTTCGACGTGAAGTAATCGAGCTATCCAGGGTGTGTGTTACATACTTCGTATGTCTCCTACGGAAGTACTTCTATTCTTGAGGCAGCAAGTGATTTTTCTTGTGCAGGCTCGGGGCCAGGAATAGCTCAAAGAAACCCGACGCCAGAAATACGCCAAAGGTTGGCGCGGAGTCTTCCTCCGCCGCCCAGAAGGAGGAAAGGCCTCACGCTACCGCTCCAAAGGGCAAGGGGGAATTTGTCGACGAGCAACACCGCGTGGGACAAGACAGGCGCAGGGGCCGCCAAGAAGAAACGCGCCGGCAGGAAGGGAACGGCGGAAATTTACCGGAACCTTCCGACAACGCTGCCGGTGAGGGTCTGCGGGGGGAGCGCTTGCCAGAGGGGTCGTCGGGGTCGGCGAGTAGCCGGAGGTCGAGGGGAGCGCCAGTGAAGCGCGGCAAGCCGAAAGGTGGTGAAGTCTACAAGAGTGAACCGCTCTTGGCAGCGGCAGTTGATGAAGGCAAAGAGGTTTCGCAAGGTGGGAGATAGATGGCAACGGGTGAGGGCACGCCGGCTGGCGTTTTTTGGTTTGAAGGTTATCTAGGGATCGTCCGTGTTTGTTGTTGTTATTGTTGTTGTTGTTTTGTTGCCGCGGATTTTGGTGACGTGCTTCTTCCTGTCGTTTTGTTATAGGAACTGCAGCTCGCTCCTCTATGTTCTTGTGGGGTGAAAGAAAAGACACTCCCGCAGATCCCGCGATTCAAGTCTTGGCTATGACGTCTTGCTGGGGTTTTTGGATTTCTTTTCCCTTTCGACGTTGCGAGCCCTCTTTTTCGAACCGATTCATTTTCTTCTTTCACATGATGATGCGCATTGAAATGGTCGGGCTTTTTTGTGTATTCCGACGAAGGGAGAAGGAGGAGGTGGCACTCTGCTCAAAGCCTGCGCCGGATGCCGTTTCCCAGATGCCCCGCCGGTAGGCCTGAACGCTGAGGGAGCTGTAACGTTCGATGAACTACCTCCGGCGCCGCCCGCGCCGGACACAATCGGCGTGCTCGATGAAAAAGAGAAGGAGTCCCCTTGGAATGAACCAGACCCCCCCCGGTGGGGACGGAGGCCTATGGTGGGTGCGAAAGTTGGTCCTTTTCGTTTTCAAAGTCTTGTCCAAGATGAAGTAGTAAATGCGGCAAATGCGGTGCAGTAGTACTTGCAACAGGTGGAACGGGGTCGAAATGAAAAAAAAAGTAGTCTTTCGTTGTTGCACCTAAGCTGCTCGGCGACTAGAGTTTGTTTCGTCAAGGGTGAGAGCCTAGACGCTGTTGCCTTCGTAGGCACGATCTTCGAAGGGCCCCGTCACGTCCTTGGCAAACTTAATTTGTTTCAGTACCTATTTGCAGCTCAAACGTCAGGTGTTTCCCGTCATCAAGCTGCCCAACAACGAGCGACAAGCTGGTTCTTTCCCGTTTTCCATGGATTATTTCTTGCACCGCCTTTTGCGTTCAAATCCTCGGCAAGCCATTCCGTTATACCCCTGGACCTTGCTTGCCAGTCTTCCTCTGAAAATTCCGTAGGCGTTGAGTAGAACAGAATAAGACAAGATGTACATGTATGCTCTTGATGTTAAGACACCTGTTGACGAAGAATGAAAATGCATCGGTATTGATGTGTTGTCCCGGCACCTGCTGACGAGCCACCAGGCCATTTTCACATACTGGTGTCTCGTGGTGTTTTTTAACCCTTTCTTGCCTTGCTACGACGCCGCCGCGGTTTTGTTGGGCAGCCCGAACACATCCCGACCGAAGAGGAGATGGAAGCGTGGGATACCAAAATGGCAGTGCCCGACACGTGGCTTGATCGGGCAATCAACGGCGTCATGGGGTCGTTGTTTGGCGGGGGTGACGACAAGGTCGACAGTGACTAGCCATGGAAGAGGTGTACCCACCCAGGGCATCTCGATTGCGGCTGCGAGGGATAGAAATATGCACAAAGTTTGAACTCATTTCAAGTCTTGAGTATGCGCATCAATCGAAGCTTGTCCTCCAGACAAGTCACGAGCGCACCTTCGCATCGGCGGGAGATGGCACTCAAAACGATTGCGTGTCGAGGTCAAGCTCGATTATCAATGGACTCAGTTACCTATCACGTGGCTGGGGCGGGGGGAGCATTTCACTCCAGATCAAGCGTTGTCGATTGGTTGGATGATACCTGACACCTCAAGCTCTCGTTTCAATCATCGCTGGGGGTTTGTGGTTTCATCGTACCGTGTGGCGGATTTCCGTATTCTTAAGCCGGCTGCTGCTGATTGGGGTGGGTCCTCATCGCCAGCAGCTTTCGATCGACCAACCGATAGCTCGAACAATTATGATTTTCCTGTGGCTGGGATGGGTAGGGGTCGATCGGGACAGGAGAGCGAACGAACCTTACACCTGTCCGTGGCGATGATAGGGAGATTTGTGTTTTCTGCTGCACTATCTCGGAATACGATCTGTGCACCGACTTGCAGGATGGCTCGAAGCAGAATAGGAGAACAACATCTACCGTGCGGAATTGAACAAACAGTAGTGGTACTTGCTCCGTGACAGATTCGAAACGAGTAATACCATGGATATATATTTTTTCGAAGAAGACTGGGCACGTAGAGGACCCGTGGCTGTGTGCATAGCCGCTTGGCAAAACGCGATTCGTTTTGCGTCCAATGACTTGACCAGTTTTGCAAGACTCGACTCGTTTTCTTCCAGGGACTTGAGGAGTTTTTGGTCAGGGGTGGCAGCCAAGGGGAACAATCCACCGTGCATGTGCCGAAATTGTGCCCATTTGTTGTTGGCGTGACCGTTTGTCAGGCGAAAAGTTGCAAAGGGTGAGGAAGTGAATGTTGCCTGTGTGCACCAGGTACTGCTCGGACGAGTTTATGATGCACGTGGACGGAATGCAGCAAGTAGACGCATCGGCATCTTCGGCAGGGGAAAATACCTCGATCTTGTGGAACGAGCCGTTTTCTTTTCCAGTTTCCATGTGTGCTTTCTCCAAAGCCTGGCACTTGTGATGCTATTTTTGTCCATGGCTCACTCGATCTTGGCGGAAAGAACCGCTTTCGCTGATGGTATCCCCGTTTCTCATGAACCTGACATTTATTTATGCTTTTGGATATGCATACGGCGCCCAACGGAACAGGCGATAAACAGCGATCGCTCCGAAACCGTTGTGGTAGTTGCCTGAACACGCTTTCGGGAAGGCCGGATTCTGCCTTGCACCTCTATGTCGAAGCATTCTTCACAGACTGTTGTACAATTTTAGCGCGCGAGTGAAAGGGAAAGATCCTTTGACCTTCTGCGCGCGAGGGACAGTCGGACTGGACGATAAACCAGGTGATGTGGACAAGATTTGAAACGAACGGCAGCAACAGCAGCCTGTGTGGGGTGTGTGCCTCGACACTCAATCGGACGGTCGAATAGTGTCTGCACAACTCCAAGGACGTCAGCTGCATCTCGGGTGGTAGTAGGGTACTGACCTTGTCCCATTTCTTCGGGCCGGCAGAGCTGGTTCACAACTGCAACAAGCAAGCCCTACCCTGGCTCGAAAGCAGACGAAAAATACGCGTGTCCCTACATGTAGTCTATGCCGGTAAATAGACAGATGGGTACCTGGAGACTGGTGGACGGACAAAAGGCTGAGGGCAGACGTGGCTGGCAGGAAACGAAAAGCGAGATGGTGACGCTTGTTTCCTGCCCGCAATCGCATCAAACATGAACAGAGAGCGTTGGCGAGGGAAGGGATTGTTACGACGGCTTGTCGATGGCTACTGGTGTAGGTCGGCGACGATAGAGGAGAAGACGAGTCCATCAGGCAGGGTCAATCGAGTAACAACACAGACAGCTCGTGATCATGCATAGTTTATTGATGCCACGTGTACGTGGTTGTTGGTGGGATGGATGAGCACGAACGCCAATCTCTTTATTATCAGACTTGATTCCGAAGCGAGACAACCACAACTACATACATTTGTATACATACATACATTGTATGTACATACATTGTATGTAATTAATGTTTTCAGTGTATACCTTGGTAAATAATAATCTCCACCTCCCGTTTTCTTTCGTCATCGGTATATATATATGTATTTTTTTTTGCATCGACCGCGCTAACTGGCTGACCAATGAAAATACGTCAGTCCCACTGCGGTCGGTTAAACACTTCTATATACGTGTAGCAAAAAATGCCATTATTACTGCGACCCCGTGAGGAGGCGGCAAGGGGAGGCTAAGCTATTCTCCAGATGAAAGACAGAAACGGCAGCAACAGAAGAAAACTGCACGGGTTTACCACAAGGCTGCTACCTTGCACTCGAGTGCGGTGCTTTCACCGTCGTCCTCCTTGATTTCACTACATACATACATGGTGTCGGGGAACTTGGTTTGTCGGTGTTGTGACCGTTTGACGCGGGGAAAAGGGCAAAGGGCACAGCAGGAGCACATCACTCGCGATCTTCGCAACAAGCAGCAAACACAGCACACTCAGCACCCAGCGCCCAGCACCCAGCACAGAGAGAAGAAGGAGGGGTGTGTGGGGCATGGAAGCAACACGTCCGCGCGCAGCTGCAGCATCCGTAGCAGCGAGAAGCGACAGCTTATCATGATCGCCAGACGCACACCAACGCACACAACAACAACAGGGGAT
The DNA here is from genome assembly GCA_000310025.1 of Ectocarpus siliculosus. Taxonomy (NCBI): domain Eukaryota; class Phaeophyceae; order Ectocarpales; family Ectocarpaceae; genus Ectocarpus; species Ectocarpus siliculosus. The sequence goes on from FN649734.1 coordinate 1,954,859, forward strand.
GGCGCACTGACGCAGTGGCACTATGCATCACACTCTACTATAACTCTAGCAGCAGCTGCAGTTACCTGCTGTTGTTGAATATGGCGGTGTGGTGCGAACGGCTACAGTAGTGAAGACCAGACAGACAGATGCGAGCGTCGACTGTATTTGGCCGTTAGGCATTCTGTCGCAGTAGTAGCAGTATTGTCTAGACGGGATCTTCCACTGCACGCATCATCACAGGAGCGGATCTCAACGTAGCACCACCTCACTCTCTCTACATGTCTGTTGCTCGAATCACCCCTGGTACACTTGGCTGCCTCCTCTTGCCCGTGAAGACAACAACGGTGCAGCGGTGCAGGATGACTTTTTTCGTACACCCTTTCTTTTTTGTTCTTTTGTGACCCCTCCGAACAGTTTCTTCACCCCAGAAGAAAATATATTGTAAGACGTTCGAAGTGCTGGAAAAGTTGTTGCGTGTGGTCTGCCTGTCCGTGTAGAGAAAATAATTACTACCGACGATCGACCAACGGTATGTTGACGCACTGGCTGCGATTGTTCTGTGTTTCTTTCTCCGGGTTCGATTGCATTCCTGGTTACCTTTTTTTCCCCCTGGTACGCGTCTGTCTGTTCCAGGACTATTTATTGCGAGTCGAAATCCGTTTGACGTATGCATATAAGAACACAATGAGAGCAGGAACAATGACGTCCAACTGAATGAAGTACAACAACAGCAGTAGTTACAATAGGACGGAGTAAAAGCGACGGGTGGATGGGTTTAGATAGATGTAGGTGTGCAATGCACGCACGAGACCCCGCACGGTCACCGATAAATAAAGGGCCGCACGGCGTCTCATCTTTTTCCGTGTCAGCCCATGGCATGCCATGGCCGATCTCATGGGACTTTGGGAATATTGAACCCATGGTGCACCATGAGGAGACATGTGGAAATAAAACTGAAAACGAAATAAATTATGAAAATAAAAGTGAAGTATCGGACCCCCTCTATCTACAGAAAGAAGTCTGAGATAGATTAGCAATGAATCCATAGCGTCAGCGAAGTTTAAAATGTTTGCAGCACGATCTCAAACATGACGTATGCAGAGGATGTACATACAGTAGTCTGCATAGAGTCTATTTCCTCAATCAAACATCGATTTCCTTCTTTCCAACAACTGCTGCTACTGCTGGAGACTACATGCAAGTATGAATCAATAGTAGTCTAGATGTCCAACTCGTCTTCAATAGTCCCGTGCAGCGGGTGCCTCGGAGAGCATGCGGGTTTCTACAATAATATCTACTGAACTGTATGTATGCAATATATGTACAAGGACATCATTTCGTCGGTGGTGTTCGTTCGTGTTTTTTTCCGAACGGAACCACATAGAGAGAGAGAGAGAGAGAGAGAGAGAGAATAAAACAAAGGAAGGAACAAATAATTAGAAGCCGACCCGCCTGCTGACGAGATTCATCTCGCAAAGAAGTTCTAGTAGAATGATTGTATCCTCCAGGGTTGCCAGGGAAGAAGAAGAAGTTGAAGATCTAAGGTCCTACGCCCACAGGCGGAGCAAGATTGAACGCGGAGTTTTTGCCGCGCCCACATCCTCGCAGCCATCACCGCCCCCCATCATCACTCCTTCTCCTCCTCTCCTCTAACCCGGCAACAACACAGCAGCAACAGGAGCACTGATCCACTGCGAAGGTACGATCTCAACAACTCGGGGAACGAGCATGTTGACTAGCCTGTACCCGTCCAGCAAAATGTGCGTGTGTGTAGGTTACAATTTCATGGGTCCCGTGCTGTCGGAGAAAGGAGTCAGATCTTGTTTCGGTGGGAGACAGCAGTTGGTTTGCAATCGCTGCACTTGGATGGGATATTTACATGGAGTGACCGTTGTTCTCCCGTAGTTTCGGGTCGAGGCCGAGCAAACATAACGAACGGAAGCCTGCATGGCCTGCAGCGATCTGTCTGTCCGGTATCATGTGTGTATCGATGGCGCTCGCTCCTGGGAGTTGTGGCTGTTTAAAAAGGCAAGGCAAATCTGAACGGATTTCTTGCGAGAAACTGATGCCCGTCCATGTTCTAGTGCAGACGACATCAGGGTGACGACATTTTATGTTGCGTGTACAGCAAGGTACCATATCTAGAGAGCACACGGTATAGGACTCGCCAATGCAAGTAGTAAGCTGAACCTTAGCCAACGCACCGTTCGAAACGGGAGGCTTCTTGTTTGGTTCCCTAGGTATGAAGCAGAGGTCATGTGCATGCATTCGAGGTTCAAAATCGGAAAAAAATGCAAAAAAAAACTTCCCCAGCAACCGATTCTGACCCGGCACGAACACAGCTGTTCACCAAACGAGCCTGGACGGGTGCACGGCGAAAAGAGGAACATTACGGAGAGGGCGAAGATGTTGTAGCAAGACAGGGGAAGTGCACAGAAGGACCCACGTTGTTTTTGGCCACAAAAGGGCATGGACGCACGACGATATGTACCTCCCATAATGAAAAGAATGCCGTCGGCATAGTCTGTTCCCCGCCTGCATATTTGGAAAATCAGAAACCACGAAAGTTTACTACAAGCAGTCGTGAAGGGTCGATTAGACACGTATTTTCTCCCCAAGTATGCCGAGGCGGATTCGCGGACTTTTAGCTCGAACCTTTCCCTGAAATCTCACGGCGAACCCCGAACGGGACAACTTGAAAACAATCTGCCAGCTGCGCATTTCGACAAACAACGACGAACGATGGCGTCAGATTTTGTTGATTTTTCCCCCTCAGTACAGGATACGACAAATTAATCTCGAGACACAAGTCGGGGATTGACTACTAGCAATGATCCATAGTGTGCACGTCGACCAAGTTGTAAGTCTACGTTTCCCCGAACAGCACGTAGTGATATCGCCCCTGTTGGTGGTAACAGTTCGGTAGCCATCACGTGTGTCTGACGTCTGACGAGACAAGAAAACATTTCGGAATGTCCGATCTTCCACCTTTCGCTTCGACGATTCATTTCATTTCGTGATTTGCTTTTTTTCCCTCGCATGCCTTCGTTTGATCTCTTCATGTCATGTCGCCCGCGACTCCTGACAATTTGGACCTTTTGTTCATGGTGTGGTGTTGTTTCTGATTCAGTGCAGTTCTTCGCGGAAAAAAATGTACGTCCATCGTTTTAAGGGTGTCGTGAGTAGCCTTTTGTGACCACGCAAGGCGGCGGGTTTAGTTCTTCATTTCGAATCAGCGCTCACAGCACTAGTGCCGTTTACCTACCCGTGATGTTTCTGATTCTAGTTCTTCGCGAAGAAAACCAAGTGTACTCCCATCGTTCTAAGGGTGTCGTCAGTAGCCTTTTGTGACCACGCAGGGCGACGGGTTTAGTTGTTTGTGCCGTATGCCCCCCCCCCCTGTTTCAACCGTTGGTTAGTCTACGGGGTACCTCTCTGTATCTTTTGCGCCTGTCTCAAAGTCGTTTCACGAAAAAGATGTGTGCCATACATCATTTACGAAGGACATTTGTTTTCATTATTTGAAAAGACACCTGCTTTTGCTCCGCTGAAGAACGTGACCGGCATGCGCTGCGTCTGTGAGATCCCGCTCCACGATTTGTTCACCCTGATGCCGCGCCCTTACAACGGTCCCGTGAAAACCCTCCTTATTCGTCGTTTGTTGTCGATGTGTGACATTCACAGGAAATCAAGCAACCTTCGCCAAGATGAAGACATCATCAACATTTGCGCTGCTCCTACCTCTGCTGTACATCGCCAGCGTCCAAGCTGACAGTGAGAGCATTGCAATTTGATGGCAGCAGGAGATAAAGACGTAAAACCATTAACGAACATGTTTTTTATCGTTAATCGGCACCGAGACTCTCAATATGGCGATATCGAATGCAACAAAGGTCCCCCGCGTGATGCATATCGCGCCGCGCCGGACGTGGGAGATGAAACGACAGAAGAAAGACAAGCGTCGACCCCTTCGCTCTCATTAAAACACCTACAAAAGTCCGTCTTGAGAAGGGCTTCATTAAAACACCTACAGAAGTCCGTCTTGAGAAGGGCTTCCTCGTTGCTTTCTAACCCACCAACCCATGCCCCTGCCCGTCCTCTGGCGAACGTTGTTACCGGCTCCTGATATCTGTGACGTAGACTGTGAGGCGTCAGGTCTTTATTGTCCGTGCGATCTCACGAACGACCAGTGCAAAGGAATCTTCGTGTGTTGCGATCAAGTCGATCCGCCCGAGTGCAGGAATCCCAATGCTGCACCAGGGGCAGCGGCCGCCTGCGGTAAGTTGCATCGATCTGATGGCGTGCGGATTGCATCGATGCGATGTCGTGCGGAAGCTGCATTCAAACATGCAGCAACATTTGGTCTGTAATTGAATTGCTTCGACATTTATTTGTTGTTGGCTAAATTTGGGTTTTTGTCCGGTGAAATTTCACGTGGCGCTCTTGTGTTCAGCTGTTGATGGTAAATCTGTTTTTGATTCCGTATCGCCACTTCTAACAAAAACTACCTTGGTCACGAGCAAGTCCTAAGTCTTAAGTCCGAAAGAATAAACGTGTGTGGGGCGCTTCAGCAGCAGGCCGTCACTTACACAGTAGGGTGTGTTCTTGTACCCCCCTCCCACGAAACTGTGTGTAGGGGACCCGCACATGACCGGCTTCCTTGGCCAGAAGTTTGATTTCACGGGAGAGGACGGTGGCTACTACGCCGTCATCAGTGACTTCCCGAACTTGCACATCAACATGGTGAGCCCCGAAGTATCCACGTGTAAATGGAGGCGAATGACGTCAGGGAAGGAATAGCGGGCAAATATGGCGCTCGCTAGTGAAGTATAACGGTATGTATGACGGTATGACGATGCTTGAGTCATCCTGCGTGGCATTGGGTGGGGGTAGCAACTCGAACGTTTGATCTGGTGCGTGGACTTGGTGTGCATGCAGTGGTAAAGCCCTCGCGATGCGAGGTGTCGTTACGTCATCGCGCGATTTCCTTTGATTTTTCTTTGGGAACTGCTTGCTGTGAGTCGTCATGCGAGGTTGCCTCGTGGCGCGATGGCCTCAAAGTTTGACTCTTGTTAACCGGAACCCGACCAACCCTTACACCCGAAGCCCGACCGTGAGGCATTGCCGCAACCAACACCCAACGGTTCTACTTGTCCCCCCTTTTGTCTCGCTAGCGCGTCACGAGCCCGGTCCCCTCTTTGCCGGAGATCACATACATCACCGGGCTGTCTCTTCTGACCACCGACGCGGGCGGAGAGATCCACAGCGTCGTCATCGAGGTCAAGAACCCGCACGACATCGAGAGCGCCTGCCCCACCGGGGTGTCCCCCTGCCTCGCCGACGGATCCCTGAGGGTAATGCTCGATGGGAAGGAGGAGCTGTCCGCCCCGGGCTCCGTCGCTCTCGCCGATGACGTCATCGTGACGGCGGCCAACCTCCCGGGGGCGTGCCGTTCGTTCGGGTTCGAGCACTACTGGGAGCGCAAGAAGCTCCAGAATGCCCTCCACGGCCGTCACCTCGGCGAGCAGAGCATGGGAGACTGGTTGCTCGGGGTGAGAAACCGGAGTTGCATGATGGATCCTCAACTGTGCGTGGGAAATGCGTTGCGGGATGGGGTGTGCACGTCGTGCTTGCACGTAATGCTCTTGTTGGGTTGTTCGACACAGGAGTTGCCCATCATTTTCGATGCATTTTTCATATAGGCTATTCACCACACGCAGCGACTCGGAGCGTTGTCGTTTGATGATGTACTTGTCATGATGCATTTTCTCTGTATTGTTGTTGGTTGTGCGTTTGTCCCAGGACCCCACGGCTACCAACATGGACGAGTGCACGGACTACGTTTCGCAAGCCGAGGGGCAGGCCGGGGGCCTTTTTGCCCACCAGTCCGAGCACGCCTCGTTCCAGATCGTGACCCCCACGGCCACGGTTCGCCTGAGCCACGGTCGCCTCCACCAGATTGCGACCCGCGACCCCACTGACCGGTTCGACCTCCCCGATCACACGACCTGGCAGATGAACTTGGGCGTCGACCACGACGAGGTAGGCTCCACAAATGACTCCAAAACGTTACAGTTCGATGGAATAAAACTGTTGGTACACGAAAGGAATACGATTTCTACCCTGTTGCCTTCTCCACCGGTCCTTTCATCCCCTCCCGCATTAAACACCCCTCTTGATCCATCCGTCTTCGCAGGTAAGCTACTCCGCTACCGGGATCCTCGGTGAGACCTCCACCCCGACCAAGGACGCCAACGGCGAGGACATCATGACCGGCATGGAGGCCATCCGCGGGTCCGCGGAAGACTGTAAGTCTCAGATAGCACGTTGTTGTCGCCGTTGCTAGCGATGTAACGTCGTGTCTATCCTGACTGATTTGTTCATGGGTCGCAATTATCCATGTGGTACGAACCTTTTCGTACGCTGTGAAATTGTCTCGGGAGTCTCCGGAGAAGCTCTCTGGGGTTGTCTCTGAAGAAACTTGCCGTATTTCTCTGAAGAAACTTGCCGTATTTCGTTCGTTGTCGAACATCGCGGAAAAATGGAAAGTTAACATCAAACAACCCGAACCACCCCTCCCACGCTTTCGCCGAACACGCACAAATCTTGTGACGTTTGGATATTTTTCAATATCTCGCAGACCGCGTCACGGGCCCCCTGGATGTTACCTTCGCCATGGACACAATCGAGCTCTAACGTCACGGCGAGGACACCAGGATGCAGTCATGGGTGTAGGTGGTTCTCCTTCGTTGAACCCACCGGTGCCAGGCCCACAGCCGTGGACCCAAAACATTTTGTTCAGTAGGATTTTCGTCTTGATGCCTTTCAGGTGGATGCAGTAGATCTTGGATGGCGACGGGTTCGCCATGTATGAGACGTGTTGGTAAGTCCAGGGACTTTCAATCGGATCGGGTGCTTCGTTTTAATCAGATCGGGTGCTTAGTTTCTTCTATTACGCTCCGTAGCAAAAGGCACGCATACACACAAAATCACTCACTCATTTGGGGAAACCGTGGACCGGCAAAACGGTCTGACAAATACTTTCCGCGTAGAAAGTTCACATGGCAACTTTGTGGGATACGTTGTCGGCTTCGTAGGTTTTGCTTAACGTAGGTGTGCAAGGATCTCGTCGTCGATACGTTGTCGGCTTTGTAGGTTTTGCTTAAGCGTAGGTGTCCGATTGTGTCGATTATATCGTCGTGTTCATTGCTCTAAGTCGGGTGAGGTTGACTGTTTTCGGCACAGGTCTCGTTGTTTCCACGCACTTCTCGCCCTGCTAGTTAGAGCGAGAGGTCCACGTTTTGACATGCGTTTTGACATGGGTTCGAGACGTGATGACATTTTCGACAGGGGTATCACGTCTTGACACGGGCGGTTCCGTTCTTGCGTGCTTCTTCAAATGAGTATCCAACTTATCTCGTGGAATGATTTTTCTTTCGATTTTGATATCCAGTCGTGTTGCACAACATAGCTGGCCTGTAGTTGCTAGTTGTAGTCGGAAGATCGCTGGAGAACCTGTACTATTGTATTGAGACTATTTGGAATGATTTTATTTTCGACATGAATTGTGTCGCACGGGGTTGTTTGACATTGGAGCCAGCTCGGGCGGACGACACCAACTCGCCGGCGAACAATCAGACGCGATGTCCGAAAGCACCTGAGACGTGGAATCAGCGAATGAATGAATGAATTTTGAGCAAGAGGCCAATATTTCATTCTGTCGTTTTTGATTGGGTGCAGAATTGGTTCGCCAGGCTCTGTCTGCGCGGAACGCGCCCCCGGAGTATATATGGAGCCAGTTTTCGCATCTTTGATCGTCAACCACACGCGCTCCGGGCATGAGCGTTAATGTACCGACGAGCCTCCTGCGTGCCCCTGAGAAGGAATCGCAAAACAAGAAGACTCGATGCATCGAGAGAAAGAAGAGCCGAAGCATGAAAATGACATGGGGGGGGATAAAAACCTTGGCATCCCCTATCTTTTTTTTTTCGGTGTGTCTAAATCCCCCCCCGGGGGGGGATTATCGTAAATCCCCCCCCGTCTGTATCTCCGCCCACGAGGCACCAATCGAGCCAGGACACGCACAGCATTAGTGTCTAAATCCCCCCCCGTCTGTATCTCCGCCCACGAGGCATCAATCGAGCCAGGTCACGCACGGCTGTGTTGCTGTGATGTAGGGCTATCACGAGATTCCTCGCACAGCGGAAGCGGTGCAGGTTCGGTGCACCCATGGTTGATGGGCAAAACATATCTGTTGTCCCAACCTGTCCGCCGGGGGGGGATTAGTGTCTAAATCCCCCCCCGTCTGTATCTCCGCCCACGAGGCACCAATCGAGCCACGACATGCACGGCTGTGTTGCCGTGATGTAGGGCTATAGCGAGATACCTCGTACAGTGGAACGGGTGCAGGTTTAGTGCAGCCATATGGCTGATGGTCAAAGTATATCTGTTGCCTCAACCTGCCCCCCGGGGGGGGATTAGTGTCTAAATCCCCCCCCGTCTGTATCTCCGCCCACGAGGCACCAATCGAGCCAGGACACGCAAGGCTGTGTTGCCGTGATGTAGGGCTATAGCGAGATACCTCGTACAGTGGAAGGGGTGCAGGTTTAGTGCAGCCATATGGCTGATGGTCAAAGTATATCTGTTGCCTCAACCTGCCCCCCGGGGGGGGATTAGTGTCTAAATCCCCCCCCGTCTGTTTCTCCGCCCCCAGGGCACCAATCGACTGACGAACACCGGTAGAAGTGTGTGAAAACATGCACGTACAGCGCACAGCAGCGGGCAGCAGGTGAGGCGACCATCACATCAAGTATTCCTGCCCACAGTTTTACACACACCCAGTGGGATGCGAACACCGCCGTCTCACTGGTGGGGTACATTTTAGCCTTGTTTACCCCCCCCAGCGGTATGTCGTCACACAAGACTTCAGTCGACACAGGACATGTCAACTGTGTTTCTTCGATGTAGGACTACCGTCCACCGTATGACCCATCGTTAGCCCAAACGACGTAGCCCGAAGGGTTCCGTTCAGGTGGTAACACCGCCGGTGGGGTAAACTACGGATGTGCTCCTGCAGGGGGAGGGGGGGGGGTATGTCTAATACCCCACCATGAACCTCGCACCTCTGTACAAGGCTCTGATGGCCGCACAAGACCCGAGGTAGAAGTGTAAAAGATGAAGAACGCACAACACACAGCACGCAGCAGCACTGCACCCATGCTGTGATCGCTATGTCTATACATTGTACCGTGCCCATATGTAACGTTCCTCACATCAGGGATTGATAACTCATTCGTTTGGTGTCGCTCTCCAAAAAGAAACAACGAAGAAAAAACAACGACAACGCAAATACTCGCAAACGATCGAAAACAATCCCAAACATGTTGAGACATAGGTGATGAACGTATGTTCGCCGCCACCAACGTGTTGCCTCCCGGTCGTCAATGCGACGTGAAAGTCAGACTAAGGTACACACGCAAGGGCAGCTGGTTAGGTGCTGGTATCAGCACCTTTCAGCTTTCTCCTCTTGTTCGTCCGTGGCACGTCGCTGAAGTCCTTCATTCTCCTAGTCTGACGGGATTTTCCTCTCTGGCCCGCAGGGTTGCCAGCTCCCTCTTTGCCGTCCTTCTTAGGTCTCCCTTTCTTGGGTGCTTGCCCAGGATTTTGGGCTCCTCCTGCCTCCACAGACGGGGGGGGGATTTAGACACTAATCCCCCCCCGGGGGGCAGGTTGGGACAACAGATATATTTTGCCCATCAGCCATGGCTGCACTAAACCTGCACGGTTTCCGCTGTACGAAGTATGTCGTGATAGCCCTACATCACGGCAACACAGCCGTGCGTGTCTTGGCTCGATTGGTGTCTCGTGGGCGGAGATACAGACGGGGGGGGATTTAGTCACTAATCCCCCCCCGGGGGGCAGGTTGGGACAACAGATATATTTTGCCCATCAGCCATGGCTGCACCAAACCTGCACCGTTTCA
>FN649734.1:1967156-1995070 GCA_000310025.1 Ectocarpus siliculosus
AGAGCGACACCAAACGAATGAGTTATCAATCCCTGATGTGAGGAACGTTACATTTGGGCACGGTACAATGTATAGACATAGCGATCACAGCATGGGTGCAGTGCTGCTGCGTGCTGTGTGTTGTGCGTTCTTCATCTTTTACACTTCTACCTCGGGTCTTGTGCGGCCATCAGAGCCTTGTACAGAGGTGCGAGGTTCATGGTGGGGTATTAGACATACCCCCCCCCCTCCCCCTGCAGGAGCACATCCGTAGTTTACCCCACCGGCGGTGTTACCACCTGAACGGAACCCTTCGGGCTACGTCGTTTGGGCTAACGATGGGTCATACGGTGGGCGGTAGTCCTACATCGAAGAAACACAGTTGACATGTCCTGTGTCGACTGAAGTCTTGTGTGACGACATACCGCTGGGGGGGGTAAACAAGGCTAAAATGTACCCCACCAGTGAGACGGCGGTGTTCGCATCCCACTGGGTGTGTGTAAAACTGTGGGCAGGAATACTTGATGTGATGGTCGCCTCACCTGCTGCCCGCTGCTGTGCGCTGTACGTGCATGTTTTCACACACTTCTACCGGTGTTCGTCAGTCGATTGGTGCCCTGGGGGCGGAGAAACAGACGGGGGGGGATTTAGACACTAATCCCCCCCCGGGGGGCAGGTTGGGACAACAGATATACTTTGACCATCAGCCATATGGGTGCACTAAACCTGCACCCCTTCCACTGTACGAGGTATCTCGCTATAGCCCTACATCACGGCAACACAGCCTTGCGTGTCCTGGCTCGATTGGTGCCTCGTGCGCGGAGATACAGACGGGGGGGGATTTAGACACTAATCCCCCCCCGGGGGGCAGGTTGGGGACAACAGATATATTCTGCCCATCAGCCATGGCTGCACCAAACCTGCACCGTTTCCGCTGTACGAGGTATCTCGTGATAGCCCTACATCACAGCAACACAGGTGTGCATGTCCTGGCTCGATTGGTGCCTCGTGGGCGGAGATACAGACGGGGGGGGATTTAGACACACCGTTTTTTTTTTCCTTGGCCGCCTATCCTGTCCGAGCAATACAAAAAAATTAAATAGCTGAAAAGACGCACCGAACGCCCTAATGTTAAGGAGTGTGGCTGCTAGCTTAAACAGGGTACATCTTATTGTTGATAGGATGTGGGTCGGTCCCCGGAGGTATACCCTTCAGACACACACCTACCCTCTTAGAATTTGTCTAGTCTGCGTACCCCCTGAGGTGAAGTTGGATCCCCACTTCACCTCAGACCCTTGCTGATCGTCTCTCAGCAATAACAAGCAACTTTCCCATCTCAACGTGGTCGTGGACAAGCGTGTCAACGACAGAACCTACCTTCATCTATCTCTAGGAGCAAGCTACCGCCCACGGCTTCGCCTCCTTTAAACTTGGCGTCAGCTGGCATTTTACCAGAATCGGTACACCTTCGCACTAAACTGCAATAATACCGACCGTACATTCGGAAAATCGAAACCGACCTTCCTAGTAAGTATTCCGCAGCAGAGGGAGCAGTAGTAGTAAAATCATCAGGGCTGGTGTGTAATTGGTAGATTGATGTGCTGGGCGCACGACAGCGGCCGGAACTCCCCCTGTTTTCATTGTGATGGAAGGTTCACGCTCCAGACTAGGTATAGAACATGAAGCCGGTGCTTTGTTGTCTCGTGCAGTCTATGCATTGTACGCGAAATTCGTTGCTGTCGCGTAATGTACACTGCTTATTGCTGTGTGTGCTGTATCAAGCGTGCTGCTGCTGCTGTACATACGTGCGTGATGCGTGCGCTACGTCTCATTGGCTTGCGCTCGGTCCACAAGTTAAGTACGTTAAGTAGGGCTGACGTGTACTGTGCCTCTAGGTCGATATATGCGACGTGTCTCGGCCTTTATCAAGAGAGGTTTCGCGCGTCCCTGAACGCGTATGTTCCGCAGGGAATACACTTGTTTACTCTACAGGACTTTATGCTTTATAAAACAATGAGGGTACTCTATTCTCTATGTAGGTACAAATGCAGACGACGACCATTTCTGTGTGTAGTCTACAGTAGTAGCGTCGCTCACGCAATCTTTATACACAAATTAAAAATAGAACATAGTCTACATGCCTTTGTCGCCGGAATGAATGGCGGTCATGAGCTCGCCGGTGCAGTCCGTGATGGCCTTCTTAAACTCGAAGCCGCCCTGTTCCCTCGGGAACGTGGCCAGGAAACCCACCAGCACGCGGCGCTTCAGCGGGTTTACTTTAGGCATAGCTGGCAGTCAGTGTCTTAATATGTACCAGAAACCAAGCGAAGACTATTCCGGTAATACATACGTATTGTTGTTTGACACAGAAGTACAAATGCTAATAACAGACGTTGAGTATTCCAACACTCCCTGGACGGAAGTCATACAAAGAATGCGACTGTTTACAACTTTCTACGGATTTAACAATCGAATTCGAACAAATGTTCTCAACCAGAAAGATCAACCCAAAGAGGAATGGTGAGAAGAAATCGGCCATGAAGATGTGGCCCGGTTGTAGTTTCGAAAACTACGAGCTCGTACGGCAGCGAGGGCTATGGACAATATTTCACAAGCTTGCCAGCTGTGGCGGCTCCCAGTGACTTCGGTCCACTCAACTGCTGTCAAGCGTGGAAGCCATGTCTTGAATGTTTCACATTCATTCATTGTGTTGCGGGATGCACAGCGTGTTTGCTTCAACTCTTCGTGCATCAAGGTCAGATGCAGCCCGTCTCGCACCGCCGACCAGGGACCTAAGCAACACAAAGATCGCAAAATTCTGGCAAACGAATAACCATGAACCTGTCCTACACAAAAGTGTGCAAGTCATGCAACACCACGTCATCCGTGCGGTTAGTCACGAAATGCAATATCAGTCAGGTAGAAGGCGGACAGGCACGTTCCCACGTTCACCTTGTGAACTCAATGTCATATGAAAAGAAAGCTGGAACGTTCCAGTCACGGCAACGTACTTGGCGCGAATCGAGGGAATGGAAACGCAACCTGAGTCGAGAATTGGAAACACAAAACGACCTGCCGGACAGGCCCGGACGCAGAACATACGAGCAGAAAATACCTCAGAGGCACAGGAAGAAAGGCGTATCTGTCTTCAACATACAAAAGAAAAAGAAGGCCTGCTACGACGCTTGGCATGGTCCCCCGATATTCAAAGAAGAACAAACCCCGGCAATATCAGACTAACCTGACACGTCTGGATATGTGCGGCCTGCTCTTCATCACATCAACGGACAAGTTCCCAGAATCACACAATCTACACCCTTTGCACATGCGACGCGATGCGTGTTCCCTCGCTATTTCGTCACAATAATGCAGCATCAAAGAGAGCAGCAGGGGCCGCAATATACGGTACAACCGCCAATCCTATGAGTACTGAATCCATCACACCATAACGACGTTTTTACCGTAAGGCCGGAGGATGAACGAAGTGTGTTGCAGATAGAGAGAAGTGAACAACACACACAAACACACGCGCAATAGATTCGGCACGAAACACAACATCGAAGAAAGAAATGTCGGAGAAAGAGCGCCTTCTCGGCCCACAACGTACGGAGTGGTAAACCAACCAACAACACACGACACCTTAGCTGGCGAATTTTCCGGAGAAACGAACCGTGCACACCAAGCACATAACCGCGGTCTTAGGCGAACAAAGGGTAAACAAAAACTTGCTGTATACTCTTCGATCCTTTTCGTCGAGGAATACAGCAGCTCTACAAGAGATAGGCGAGACCGTCGGAAAACGTTTCCTACGCGCCAATCTTCCATAGAGCGTGCAAACCAGGGAATGGTACAGGAACAACCCCACACCGTACCAAGCCCTTGCTTTTCCTTCATTCACTGCAGCACCTACAGGCCCAGCAGGGACAGAACAGTTCGGTCCCTGCAGCAACCTATGGAGGAGTAGTGGCAAGAGCAACAATGGCCCTGTTTCCACCAACATGCTGAGTCCGAAATCCACCAACGAAATAATGAGCTACAAGAACAGCTAGACTATATGCTTGTTTTTTTATGGCGCGAAAACCCAAGGAACTCCGCGCGTGATGCACGCTAGGCAGGAACGTCTATATCTGGGCTTCGACTACAAGGTGTGTTGGGGCAAAAATTGTGGGAACACAGCGCCGATGTCAACCTCCGTCATGCATCAGGTCAATGAGCCCTCTACTCAAACGTTCTTGAACTGCTGTGGGGCATGGGCATGTTTGGGAACCACGCCCGAACAACGCCTGTCGCATTTTATCCGGTTGGGATCTACAAAGAAGAAAGGAGTTCGTCAAAACCCTCAACAGGTAGACTATATGGTCGAAACGTCGTGGCTGCTCGGGCGCAAAGAGTTGTCCCATCGGTAACACTACACAATATTCTGTGCCCGGAGCACTCTACAAACTCCAGTACTTCAAGCCCTCCGACTTACCGATGAACCACGACTTGATGGTAGCCCACCAGGACTTGTACACGTCCTGGTGCTCGAAGTCCAGCAGCTCATCTCGAAGTCGTGGCACCCCGCATAGGAGGTGGATGACCGCTGCCTCGACGCTGGTCAGCCAGTCGCGGTCGGGCGTTGAGACGTGCCTGGTAAAACAGCAAGTCACGCCGCGGGTTCGGGTACATACGTCACGAACTGCATTGTTTCGTTGTTAGGGAGGTTGGGGGAGATTCGCTCCCGGGATGGTCGCTGTGCTGCAGTATCTTCATGGCCATCTTTCTACATCCAACCTTCTTGGGTGGTTGTGTGGAGGCGTCTCCGGCGCTCACAGGCAAAAGTAGCGATAAACGTGGCCGACAGGCGAAAAACACCCGGATACCGTCCGTTTCTCTTGAGCGGCATCTCTCGCATGCATTGCAAGACGGTACACTAAGGTGTACCATAAAGTAGTTAGCCGCCGCACTTAACAGCTCGGCAGTGAAGAAACTTATTCAGCCTCAAAAATCTCAAAGCCTAAGAACTACACGTAAGAACTTCAGCCTCGGCCAATACTAGAGGTCCTTACGTGCGGTCGCTAACTGCACACACACGTCTACGAGTTACGCCGGACTAAATAGACACCTGGGAGTTCGGCGGAGACCACTGGCGGGGGCGCCGTGAGATCGAGCGGCTCGTTCCTGGAACCAACCAACGTTCAGCACCCACCGAGAGAGAACGTGCGCGTCGTCGCAGAGGAAATAAATACGGACACCGGCAACGGTGCGGTGGGGGCGTGGATCATGTCAAACAAAACGGCGGCGGGTGGTGCGTGTGCGGCGGGTGTATGTAGCAAAGTGTGGAAAACATGTTTGTTGAGGCAAGCTTGAAATCCGGCCTCCAACACAAAAATGTCACCCACGCCAAGCCCCGGCAACACGGCATACAATTCCGCGGTCTGGCAAGCCGCGGACTAAGTATTCTGAAGGCAGGGATACCCCTAGTTGCGCGAACAATTCCCTCTTTCCGACAACATGCCAAAAATCACCCGCCCGTGTAAGTACACACATACCTGTCGGTCAGCGACGTAGACCACGAGCCCCCAGCAAGCCCGATGCACGAGGAACACGAGGACGATGGCGAGCACGGCCACGAACCCGACTGCGAAGACGACACGCGCAACTGGGTGGATCGCGCGCACAACGACCCCGAACTGTGGGTCCAAGACGAAGCGGAGGCAAGACCACAGACGGGACAGCAGGACAAGGCTCTCTTTCCAGTTCGCCACGGCGTGCGATGCCCAAGCAACCGCTGGGATCGCGGGCAGGAAGCGGAGAAAGAGCCTCAAGTGTTCAACTCTCCCTGGAGCCAGGAGAGCTGTCGTCGCCCTGTAGACGATCGGCCTCGCCGCGACGATGATGGCAGCACCGCCACGCGCCACTCTGGGGACGACCCACCTCGCCGCCGCGATGATGGCAGCATCGACACGCGCCGCCATGTCGAAGACCCACCTCGCCGCCGCGATGATGGCAGCACCGCCACGCGCCGCCTTGTCGACGATCCATCTCGCCGCCGCGATGATGGCAGCACCGCCACGCGCCGCCCTGTCGACGACCCACCTCGTCGCCGCGATGATGGCAGTGCCGTGCCCCCAGGCCAGCCTGAACGGCAAGGCGGCTAGGCCCACAGCCTGGCCGAACAACAGCACATGCAAGATGAGCTGTGCCCACAACACCGACTCGACGTCGTCGTAGTCGTCGTCGCAGTAGTTGTCGTCGCAGAAGCCGTTGACGTCGTCGTAGTCGCAGAAGCCGTCGTAGTCGTTGTAACCGTCGTCGTAGTCGCAGAAGCCGTCGACGTCGTCGTAGTCGCAGAAGCCGTCGTAGTCGTTGTAACCGTCGTCGTAGTCGTAGTCGTACTCGTCGATGTTGTCGTACTCGCTATCGTCGTCGAAGGCATAGACGTCGTCGCAGTAGTCGTAGTCGTCGTAGTCGGCACGGTCGGTAGGGCTGACGACCTCGTCAGGAGAGCAGACCAGGGCGAAGAAGTCGTCGGCTCGTTCGACCTGAGGTGCGACGAGTGGGAGAGAGGCCAGGAGGGCGAGAGGCGTAGGAGTCAGCAGGATGAGCGACAAAAGAAAAGAGGTGTCCAACTGAACATGGGGGGGAAGGTCGGAAGCAACGAAGCTGCTGGACTACGACCTCACGATCTCGCAGAAAAAGCGTGCTAACTGTCCTCCTCTAGTCGCGTCGAGTATTCTCCTGCCTGCGACCCAACTCTGAGATGGTTGGAAGTTCATTGCATACCAGCGAGTTTCAGGTGAACCGCTGCACGATCGGGGCGTCGCGAACAGAATACTTGTGTACTGGCAATGTGTAAGCCATCCTGCAGCTTTATCACCTGCTTTGGAGGCCCATGCACGTGAGCGATAGCTGAGGTAGCCGAGGAATTTCCCAGCGTTACGACGATCTGGTAGTCTCCCTCGCTCGGAGGAACGTAGGTGACCGTGTAGCTACCGTTGAGGGAATCACTCCTGCAGAGGTACGTGCAAACGTCGCATCAAGCGTCTCTTAGTGCATCAAGCAGAACGCGCTGTGTGCGGCGGAAGTAAAAGTGGCAAGCAGTAAAGTCACAATCAACAGAGTGGAGGTGTGCCGTTCGAGGACACTTTTAGCGTTCGCCGAAGCTGCAGTTCCTGCTCTATTGTTGTTGCTCTGCGTCGGCTTCTTCTTCAACTCCGGTATTCAATACCTCCTTTTTCGTTGTGTTCAAAACAAAGAAAAGGAATTTTCGTGGTTGGTGAGAGACCTACAAAACAACCACCGAGAAAGCGCCCTACCGTGGAACGAACACTTCGTTGGCCATAGCGAGAGGTTCACGGTGTTGGCAAACATCTGCAAAGGTTTACGGTTGGCTACCTGGCGAAGCAAAGTACGGCTCACAAGCAAACGTTTTGTGTGCCTGTTTGCAAAAATCTCACTGCCTGCTTGCGGCAAGCCGCGTCTCACGCGTTCAAGGTCGATGACGTTCCACGTAAAGCCTCGAAATATCCTTATTGCCAACAAACGTTTTGCTGACGGGAAACGTTGTGCCCGCCGGAAAGTCTTGGGGAACGCTACCGGCAACGCATCAACACACACAGTAGTTCAAATCGTGTGTTCAGCAGTATCGCGCCGATCAGCCGGCTGCTATGTACGCCTACACCTTCGTGAAACCGGACTCACACGACTTGGGCGTCTGAATCAGAAGTAGGGAGTCCACCGTGGTCAGCGATGCCGTTGGCGGTGGCGTGCCACTCGTCAGACCTCGTACGGAACCGCTTGTTCCCAAAGGCGTCACGAGAGGTGATCGTGAACGCGCACTCGTTCAGTCTCTGCCGATTGAGAAAGAGAGAGAGGGGGAGAGACGGAATAATGGCGTGTGACGCGGGACGATAAGTTTGTTGCCATGCGGTGAGTCACCGAGGGCTACACCATTGAGGTGTACACATTCTTCCTCGACAAGTGGTTATTTCCTACTACATAGGGTAAAAAGGTCCGGAGAAGGACAAACAGCCTACTCAGTAGTCCATGTAACACGCAACAATGTTGACACACATACCCGCTTCTCAATCAAGCACTCATGCAGTCCCCGTCCGGCGATGGACGACTGGGTCGCGGAGACCTCACCGGGCAAGACGAAGACGCCGGCCAGTTGGACGTCGTCGTCGAAGAACTGGTGCGTCCGAACCATGCCCTGCGAACCATATCGGAGGAGAGTGGGGCAACACAAGCAGGACGGGCGCGTATAGGGTAGGTTAGGTTCTTCCACCGACCAACATAGCACGAGTTTATGCCAACAGATTGAGGCGTACGAAGTTCGTTGTAGTGCAGTCAACAAGCATCGAATCAGACGCGCAATTTCCGCTCCCAACACCAAGTATTGCACGAGCAACCAGTTTGCCTGGTCACCTCTTGTCCACCTTGCCGACAGCTCATTTTGTGCACCGCTACAACAAACGCCACTATCTTCGCGATACTGAGAACATCAGATACTCCCTCCCTCGACATGGACAAACAGTGCAGCAGCATCCCACACGGGGTATTCCATCCACCCTTACCTGCGCCCCGAGGTGTCGTGGCTGGCCAACGCGTTCCGTGAAGTCCAAGAACGCCTTGGATGGCCCGCCTGGGCCAACGAAAGCGCTCTGCACGACGTACCACCCGACAGCGATAGGCGTGAACGATCCCACGAACCCGGCGTTACCATTCAGGTCGGGGCCATCGATCACCATCTCCAGGTCGACCAGAAACGGCTCCGACTCTACGTCGACGTCGGCGCGGGGGTCGGGGAAGCCCCGGACGCGGATCGCGAGACATTGGCCTGGCGGCAGGTTGCTCGGGTCGATGACGTTGCCGTACTCGTCGCTGGGGGTGGCCGTGACGCGGTGCTGGAGTCCAGCAACCCCGGAATGTTCGATTTGAAGGAAGGGTGCATCGGCAGAACACAAAGTTGGACGTGAGTCTGCGGTTTCGCACTGTAGGGGGGTACGAGATCCCTGCCGGAAGAAGAACGTACCGGCCTTGCCGTCGACAATCATACTCCTACGCATAGCACAAAGTCAGGGTGCGCGTGGCGGACGGGTACGTCTAAGTTAGCCGCTCCGTTTTCTCGAAGGCTGCGTTCGCTCTACATGCCGATGCCTTTAAATCATGCCAAGTGCTGTGGATGCAAAACCCCCTTGGTCCCACCTTTCAAGTCCTGAACTGCCCCCTGAAATGGGAACTATTCTCCTATTCAAATCGAGGCGGCCCCATACCCCTCTGAGAGGGGGAAGTGAGACCGTACAGCAACCAACTAATCTTGCTGTCTTGCGAGATAAATCCACAAGCGTCTGTTGAGAATGATGGAACACCTGTCGTGAGCTTCCTACGACGTTCACCGAGCACTTTCCGTTGTACTATTTCTCACCTCGTCCACCTGGAGCTTCCCCTGAGGCCTTCGAACGACGGCAGGACGGTGACGTCTCCCATCGATCCCGACGGTGGGATCATGGCGCCGGCGACGAGAACTTCGGCGGAGAAATTCCCGGCGAGCACCGGGGTGTACTCGATCACGTACCTGGGAATCGTTCGGCCAGGAAGAGAGCGAGCGGGACAGTTGCGTGTGAATGTTGGACGTGTGTCGTAAGGCAACCTGTGCAGACGACAGCTCATGGTTGCCGTATTTCTGAGATATATATTGAGTCCGCTCGTGTCATTTCACGGCTTCCTATCCGGCCGGCAGATGCCTGCTGATAGTGCATGTGGTGTCGACGAAATATGACAACAGAACCCAAGCTGTTGAATGGAAAACCGTTTTGAGAAGACACAAAACAATATCTGCTGCCGTCACCAACAACGTCGTCTACGTGATTCTCGCATGTATACGGCGACGGGGGGCTATTGGGCTACATTCTCGAGCAACAGAGCATTCTAAAAGTATTCCGATTGCGCCACACGCAAGACACGAACCTCGCCGAGCTCTCATCTACCAGTCTTACTATTTGCATCAGGCTTGTCCTAGCAGCCCTACACAACGCGACGACTTCTCATAGACCCCAGAACGCAGAGTTCAGCAAAAGCGGCAACCCGCCCAGGTAATGATAAATAAGGTTTGGGAAACAGGCCTCAGCAATGCACCAACCTTCGTTGTCGTCTTGACTCACCGGCCTTGCCCGACGTACGAAACGGAGTCGACGGCCTTCGTCACTTGGCGAATGGAGACGTGGGACACGCCGACATATTCCGAAATCTTGAGCTCCGGAGGTGCGCCGTTGGTGCGGGAGAATTCTATCATAACCTGTTGGTAGACGGTAGTTAACACAGGGGGGGGGGCGCAGGGAAAACGCGATATTACTCTCCGAGCAAGAAAAATAAGAGCTCGTAACGACTTATCTACATATCGTTGAAGACGTCGCTCACGCACGATACCTATGTGCACAACATCTCTATGAAAAGCAGGCCATCTATGCGACAATATGTCATGCACGCTGTTGTCAAGTTTTTTCATTGGAGGTCGAGCAAGCTCTTGTCGGTATCACAGATCAATGCCCATGTAAGTTTTGAGCGAATGTCGTCGGGGTTGCGCTCCTTTCAAGCATCTTTACAGCCCAAAATCAAACAATTTCGACTAATAGTCATTCCTAGTGTGCGCCGCACGCACGCACTACTGTATCAATCAGCTCACCTTGTTACCGCGCGGTCCGCACAACGATCGTTGCCCAAAGGCGGAGGTAACCTGCACGCGAACGTGCTTCTGGTGGGCCGAGGCCAACATCTTCTCGAGGTGGTTCCTGATTCAAGGATTTGGCAAAAATACCAGTAGGGCGTATCGCGGAGAGAGCGCAAGAGGAAGGGTCATCCAGGGATACAATTGAAGTTCCTGACACGCTTAAACAGACAGACTGGTCGTTTTGTGAGTCGGTTGGTTGAGAAATTTCCACCGAACGTCGTATGTAGGAATTCCTCATAGAAAAGTGGTAGCTTGTAAAGCAAGAGTATATATCTAATGATGTCTTCACAAAGCTGCTCGTATGTGCTCTCAGTCGTACTGGGAAAGGTGAGCTACTTGTCAAAAAAACAAAATACCAGACCTTGGAGTTTGTGATTGTTGTTTGGCGCTTACATTACCGGCCGTGCTCTGCTCTGGTGTGTGTCTACCCAGACAACTTTTGCTGCTGAACTGCTGTTACTGAGCTGTACCCACAAAGACTCCGTGCGTTCGACCAGGGCGCAACCAGGGCGCATTGTTATGGATGCTCTCAACACAAGATGAGGTATACGTGTACATACAAATTCGGGAAAAGCCAAGTACATGGCGAACACGGCCATCTGATGCATTGTATCCGTCACAGGCTACACGAGGTATACCTGTACATACATGTTCCTTCAAGTCGGGAAAAGCCGAAAACAGGGCGAACACATCCTATGTGATGGTCTCTATCGGGCCTGCGGTCACACCTGAGGTCCTGAAGGGTGCCGCGGGCCTCTACGAAGGTATCCCTTCTGAACATGTTGAGCCGAAACCCAAAGTTGCTCGACATCGTCCCGGTCGGTTCGTTGACGGTGCAGGTTAGCTCCTGCTTCTCGTGCATCGCGATCACCGGATCAATGTCGTCGGACGGCGGAGTGTAGGCGTGACTGTTATTGGCGAACAGCGAGAACCGCAGCGTGACCAGATCTCGTGAATCGACCTACGTTTGCGGCGCGCGAAGAAACGAAACGGCGGAAAATTGAGAAAAACATCAAACGAGCCACAGCTCGATCGAATACATATCGCTTTCGGTCGGCACGCAGTCGTGAGGGACGAGACACTCACGCAGACCTCCATTCTGTACGTGCTGTTCCTGCTTCTGCCGTTGCCATCGTTGTCGATATTATGTTTCGTGTTGATGTCTCTGCTTGTCTCAAAACGGCTGAATGCTCCATCAGGTCGGGGTAACAGCCTACTATGGCGAAACGAAACCCGCCCAACAGGGCAGGGAAGGCGGTGGTAGTACTGACTGGACCTGGTTTACGGCCGGAGTTCCCTTGACGATCTCGGTGACGCGGATGCCTCGAGACGGCCGGTCACGGCCGGAGGGCCAGGTGGACTCTTCTTCGCTCGTGGAGCCAAGCAGGGGCTGCACAGAAACAAACCGCGAATGGCGCCAAGATTGAGGTTGACATCGATCAAGCTATTGCGGGAGTGGACACCCGGGCATAGAACAAAAATATGTATTCACTCTGCTGTTGAGTTCACCCATGACCATCAGGCATTGTCTTTCTTCCGGAGAGATCAAGACCAGTGCAAGTACCCCTCTTACCGGTAGCCCCCGTCTGCTCTAGTGCATTCTTGACCATTGAACAAGTCTACTTACCCTCTATCTGCGCTTCCAAGAGCCTGCTGTTGCCAATGACACACCTATCATATGTATGCCCTGCGAATGTATCAGAAGGGTGAGGTAGTCTCGGCGGACGACACTAGCATATAGCTTACCTCGCCTCGACGGATAACACTATTGTAGTAGATAATATAGCACAGTATACCTCGTGGTCGCCCTCGAAGGTCGGGCAAGGGTGGACGCGTTCTGCCTCCTCCCCCGGACCGTTGGAGCACTTGCCCATGCTGTCGCCATGGAACGTAACCAGCCACAGAGGAGACAGCTCGTCAACGGGCGATCTCGTGACCGTTGCTGAGGGAGCGCGGAGCCCTTGGAGGGCCTCAGCCACCTTGCCTAAGTCCCGAATATAACACAAAGGGGGCAGACACTCACATTATTGCTTGGAGAAAGAGAGAGGGAGGCGAGCTCGGTTTTTTGTCACTTTGATGCATGGCCTTCAACAACAAAAAACACGGGCACAGTCAATGCGGGAGCTAGTTCTGTCAATCAGCTTCTTGGCGAGGAATTGTCTGCCTATCTAAGCATGACGTCGGCACCTCAAGGATATACACGCTCAATTGTTGCACACACACGTCGGGAATCACACCGCATTGGGGAGACCGGGAAGCAGCCTTCCTCCCTCGCAACCAATCACGATCGCACGCCGTCGGAAAGAATAACGAGAGATTAGGATTTGCGATAACTCTCTTGACAACGACAACACGTGTGGTCTTTCCGGGTACAACGATCCCGAAGCCATCTATCTCATCCTCACCAGCGCTCGCTCCGAAGGGGATGGGCAGGGTGCGCTCGCCACCGTAGGCCAGCTCGAATGTTTGCGGGAGATCTCCCACGCACGTGCCGTTCCCGTCTGATCCGTTTCCCTGGCAAGGCGGCGAACATTCAACACACCCGGACAAAGACAATGCAGTACGCCGGGGTTGAGACTGTGACGCTGCGTAGTAGGCTACGACCTCATCGTCATGCATGCTATTGAACACATCTGTCGTTTCCTTCTCTTCGCGCGAGTCCGTATTATTGTTCCGAAATTCCGTTCGACGCCTCAATTCCTCGAGACCGCAGGACTCTGCCTGCATTTA
Organism: Ectocarpus siliculosus; assembly: GCA_000310025.1. NCBI lineage: Eukaryota > Phaeophyceae > Ectocarpales > Ectocarpaceae > Ectocarpus > Ectocarpus siliculosus. The sequence continues at coordinate 1,980,577 of FN649734.1, forward strand.
CACGACATCTTCTAGTGGCCTATGCACCAATCATACCGCTGTCCACCCCGACAGAACCTGCACTCCGGGCTGATCGGCGATGACGCGGGCCTGCACGACGACCCTCAGGCGCTTCCCTGCAACTCCCCCGTGAAGACCAGTGCCCGTTGCCGTCGACAAGGAAGCCTTGGTGCGCACGCTATTATAGTTGCTTGGACGACTCGAGACCCGCCATCGATCACCTGGGTGGACGGGGGGGTATTCGAGCAAGGTGCAAGCATGTCCTATCGTTTACTTTCACAGGAATTCCTGAAATTAAACGAGGGCGCGATTCTACGTGTGGGACATGAATTGGTGAAGTCTGAAGCGATAGTGGTCTAAACATCTTGATATGTTGTACACCAATATTGTGTACGTTCGGGCGTACACTTGGGCCAATGCGACTTCTAAGCGAGCGGTGCGTCCAATGGTGTCTACTGCACACGGCATACATGCCATTGGCCGGTGTTGTGCCGGACATTGCTAACTGTTTGGCTAAGTGCATCTTCGAAAATCCATGTTGTGTACCGTCGTGAACAAGCTAGCGCGTGATATGCATGTATGCCACCCGGGCAACAATTGATGCTCGAGAAATGTCACACCTGTCCCGCCACGTCCGTGATGCTCATGTCGTAGCGCCCGGGGATGCGCAGAGTGTACTGGATGGGGTACACTCCATTGGAAGCCTCATGGTCCACGGAAACGATCGTGCGGCCATCTTCAGCGGGGGTCACGCGCAGAGGGCTCTCGCTCCATTCCTGGTCTGGGTAGTGTTGTTTGTAGGAGGGGGTACGAAATTACACAACCCGAGTGGCGTGAATCGATGATCGCCGGGGTCCAAGGAACAACACCAGCAACACAGGCACAGGCTATACTAAACGGAATGGAACACTGCGCTGCCCTCTGTGCATCCTCCCCATCTTGCGTCAGCAGGTCTTACCGTTCAAGGGGGCGTCTCCTACTCAGGCCCAGCTAGAATTCAGTCGAGCTCTCTTGGGGTGATTTGCAGGCGATGTATGGTCGCACTTTACCGCACAAGCCATGATTTCGACTTGCAAGGTGAAGTTGAACCGTTCGCCGCACAACGTGTGCGTCAAAATCCACCACCCGCAGAGAGCTCGACCCCCGTGCTTTCTGGCCAGGTGCAGCACACACTGTATCTTACCATATGCAGCAGAGTTCGACCAGACGCGAACACACCGGGTGGGACATACCACCCCCAGAAAGCACAACGCTCGTGCAGTCTAGTCATCCGTACTCACCTTGACCTGCACGGTGAACTGCGACGGCGCGTCGCTCACCGCGCGCGACAAGTTCCCAGAGAGCTCGACGCGGGTGCACTCTTGCGGGGACAGAGTGGGAGACGAGAAGACCTGCGAATGCAAGATGGGCAAGATGCGCAGGGGTGAAGGTGTTGTGTTATTTGCCATATCGCAAGTGAGGGTGTCACTTGTTTAGGATCGTTATCGTCACACAGAGGGGGGGTCGCGTCCTTAGAATATCCTCTTCGGCCATTCCCGAACAACATTCAAACCACGACATAGTTCGGGATTTTTGAAGTCCAGCATCCTCTCTCGTGAGGCAAGTCACCATCGAAAACCAATAGTACAGACGAACACGTTGTGTGGATCGGTTCGGAAAAAACCTTCTTGCATACGGCAGTAGACTAAATAGTGTATCTATGCATATGTACTGTAGACAAAGTGTTAATTAACGGGACAAGGGTGGCGTGATTCTCGAGACGGAGATAGATGATTGACGTTCGATATTTGGGGGTGGAGTCGGGAGAGGTGGCCTTACGCCTACAGCCAGATACCAGCAGTCTTCTCATTGATGGAGCAACCTATTTTATGAGAGATGAGAGCGACTTGTTGTTGGGTACATGAGACATAAGACTACAGTACATGGATAGACTATTGTCCTTATTGAAACACTCGCCTACCACATAGTGACAAACGCAACGTAGTCTAGCAATTGACCGGCACGATAGGAAGGGGCGTTCGTTATTCTTCCTAAGGGCCAGTGCTATACTTGCGCAACCTGCAACAAACCGACCTGGGGCACGCGAAGGATTGGCCTGAAGAACTTGCCGACCTTCTTCCTCCAGTGGGCGGACGGAGACTCGGTCGCTTGCCACGAGGCGATGTCGTCCTCGTCGCCTGAAAATCACAGCGAAAGACCACGACGTGAATAAGGTTCATGGGTTGACGGAGGAGGAGGGGGGCAGCTTACGCGCCATGAATGACCCCCCTCTAAACTACGTACTGCTGTGCAGTCAAATCAGTCCCAAGTACTCGTTGAAGCTGGTTGAAGTGCACACAAACGAAGTGAACACTCTTTGGCGACTTACCGGAATTGTAAGACAAGTCACATCCATCGCACCAAGGCAATCTTCATCTCGATCCAACGTCCGCCCCACATTGCCTACACCGTGAGCTATATACGATGGTATTCATTGCAATAGCTTTATCTGATGGCCTACGCCCTACCTTATGCAGCAGCTACCCCGCTGCCCAGGCTGAAAATATCCCGCGAGTTTTTTTTCGGGTGCTATCATTGGCCGACGTCCACAGTGCTGTCGCAGGTCTGATGAAGACAAGGCGGGCGGGCGCCTGTGTCCTCTATCTCTCTGTCCTTCAGAAGTCAAGGTGCCACCACATTTGATGCTTGCCCTACATAGCCAAGCTGCTTTTGATTGCGGTTGGGCATAGATAAGTGTTTGCGGCGGCCTATTAGTCTATGTCTCTACAGCAGAACATACGTGAACATACGTGTAGTCTCGATGTATGACGTCCATATGGACGACGTGCTGGTTTATGTAGCAGCCCACTCAACACACATGGACAGCAGCAGCGGTTGCACACACCACACGCAGAGAGCATGGCGCACGAACCGTGCCCCTCTCAAAGTTTCCACAGAGATCAAAGCAATCTGATGCAACATTGTATGTGTGGATTGGCATCAGAGGGCGAGCCTCAGGGACTTCTAGACTACGTAGGCCTACGTATTATCCTTCACCAGCGATCTCGCAACGGAAGTCGGGGATAAGGTGTGTGTTTTTACGATTCTCGCGGATGTCGACATTGCATGGACACCCGCCACGTGAGAAATCCTTGCCCGGCAAGTATCTTACCATGCGCAACTGTACAGCTTTTCTTTCACACGCAATACTGTACCCCCTTCTGTGCTGCACTGAGGGGCTGCCGCTGCTACGTACCGCTGCGGGAAATATTACGATTTCCAGTCCTTCGGTTTACCCGCCAGATCTTTTTCATGGATTGCAAGTCCACCCACGTACACGATTCTGCCAATCTACAGTCTGCGGCCAACATGAGAAGGCGCGGAGGTTACTAGAAGTTTGTGCGTATTCGCTATTCCCACGTGATACGACGCAGGAGGTGTCGCAACCCGATGTTGTTAAGCCTGCATGGGTGGCAAAAAGTATGCGCGCACGGTGAACTCCGCTTGTTACCCGTTACTTTTTTTTCGGGGAAGCAAGTCGTGTTCGAAATACAGTATAGACCGCCAGTACCTCGGTAGAGCGGCATAGACTATGGATGAATATGTGGTGTGCGTTCACAGGAAACGTACAGCAGCTCGGTCGCCTCATCTTCACTTACCTCCTGCGAGCTGCGCGAAGGATGGGGCGGGAAACCTGACGCCGTTGTTGCCGACCAAGACGTCGATCTGGAGTCAGGCGCAACAGAGCAGACGTACGCACGAAAACAGCGGCGAGATGCAGGGAGTAAATTTAGACAGATGCTCCGGATATTGCTGTAGCCTTTGTACTCTCGAACTGCTACTGCAGCAGCAGACGCGATCTATTATTGTTAGAAAGAAGGTTGGCCACTGAATGTATCCATTGCGGAGACCTGTAGTCTGCACCTTGAGATCCCTTCGACTGGACTTACCGCGGGCGGGCGTGGAGTGTCCTCCTACGGAATTGACTCCTGCCATGGCGACGCCGACGTGCATCAGGATCATTGCGGTGAACGAGATGTTGAGTGCGCTCATCGTCCTGCCTAGGCGGGCCATGTCGCCTCTCCTCATGGGTGAGGCGACCGGCCGGAAATGACACGTGATCGTCAAACGAACGTGCTGGGTGGGTGCAGCGTTGCGAGGAAAAGATATTGTGTCTAGCCTTGGGCAGACGAAGTGGAATGAGACCTCTGAGCAGCGGCGGCATCAGGCGGAGGGGGGGGGAAATCGTGAGAAAACACTCTCAAGACATGTCACACAGGGAAGAGACGGAAAGAAAATCCGTTGAACACATTTTTTTTTTGGATCGTCACAATCTGCAATAAAGATATCAATCAAGGTGTGTAGAACAACCAAATAATTTACAAAACAATGTGACAGTCCCACACCCTCCGTTTGTGCACTTTTCTATCTTTCTTACTGTGACAATAAAACAATAAAACAATATTGGAATAGACTAACAATATAAAAATAGCGAAAAAGACGCTCATACATCGCTCACCTTTGTAGCTGGATACAGTTCATGCGTGGACCGTTTCCTCGGGCTGGGAATCAATGTGAGCGAGGCGGGCGGTGCGCTTACCTGTATCCGTTGTCTCTCCTTCATGGTCTCTGCTTGCCGTAAGGTATCTGGCAAAATAATGTAGCAGCTTACTGACGACCGTCGTGCCGATGTCGACCATCATTACTTCCCTCACCGTATGTATCAACCCGTTCTCATATATTTATAGGCATAGTAAGGCATGCGATAGAAAAAAAAACGGGTGATACCGTTCACCGGGCTATTCTTGGGCTATTATCATATTTTTTCCCATGGAGGGTGTTCAGTAAACACCGGGTGGTTGACAATGTTGTTCGTGAAAACGTGACATGAAGAGACTCATTGAAGTTGTCACTTTCTTCGTATGGCCACCGCCTCTTCTTCACCTCTAGAGGGCAAACAGGGAAGTGCCCGATACTTCAATTCTTGTTTATGGCCCCTATACCCGTACCACCGCAACTACCGGACAGTCACGGTCCATCTACCACTTTGTGCAGATTCTACGCGCAGCCGCCAAAACACACACCTATCCTTTGCGCACTTTTCAATTTTTTTTTTTCGTGAGAAGAGAAACAGTATTGAAATAGAATAACAAATATGACAGCAACCTCACACCCATCCGTTGCGCATTGTTCTCTGTTCAAAATTTTACGTGAGAAGAATCAGTATAGGTCGATGATAAAATAGCGGTGCCTGGAAAAAAAAGAGAAAAAACGAAGAAGGTCCAGGCCTTCTGTCGCGAAACACTTGTATATCTCGACGGCCACGACACCAATTCACAAGAGGATCGCTGCAATAGATGCGGAGTGAGCAGGAGATCACCGAAATCTTTCCACGAAATAGACGCAATATTCTATTTGAACAAGCCCCGGTGAAAGCCCAATCCGCCCATCCGTTGTGCCCTAATGGGTTTATTTTCGAGCAGAGAAGAACAGCAAAGCTTTCACGGAGTCCCACACCACTCACGAACGAAGAGCTACTGTAACGAGGCTCTGTGATATATAATATGTTGTTGACTAGGTTTCGGGTAAGCGTAGGTGCCGGCTCATATCGTTGTGTTCATTGCTTCCATTGAATCCATGGACGTATTGTTCCCAAGCTTCCCTAAACCTGATGTTTCGTTTGTTGGAATATTTGGCACTACGTACCGTAGCTTCAGCATTAGGTAGTCAGTTTGACAAGTTCAAATATTGTCAATGTCGCTATGTCATGTAGTAGGTAAAATTCCGTATGGTCTGTCATACTCGGAATATGGAGACAGGGTTGATGTTCTGTGTTTCATATCCAGAAATTATCTGCATAGCCTAGATTTCCAGAAATATGTCAGAGTGCAAGTAGCTCAGACTTGCGTGCTCGGAAATATTATGCATCGGGTAGTTGTCGCACGTGCCTCTGACTTGCGTATATGAAAGGATATGTACCGCCGCAAGTAACTCAGACTTGCGTGCTTGAATGAATGAATATTCGTATGCGCTCAGCAGTCGAATTTGGAAAGTACATTAGTTCAATTGTTGAAGCTGTATTCTGCGGTTTGTCGTACGTCAGTGCAAGTATTCACTTGTTGTGCGTGCAAGCAATACTTGATGTGCATACGTGGCACAAGTTCGAGAGCATGGTGCTGAAGTCATCTTTCCAGAAACGTATCGTAGCTTCCGAGTACCGTATTCTGAACACGTGTGATTGGTCGACGTTGTCGGATAGGCGTGATTCCATGATTTCGAGGATGAGCGCGTACTCGCCCCATCCTCTCACTCTGCTTCTTTGGGGTTGCTCAAGCTCTCTACTTCTCCGGGGTTCACTACCCCTCTATTTCTCTACATTCTTTCTGGTCTCCACTGATCAAGTAATTACATTTCCACCACACCATATTCTTCTCCTTCGGACCTTCCTGCGTACTCAGAGCCAAGCCTCTCGTACTAAAGGGTCCAGCGGCACAACAAGTGAGTTGGCACGCCGCGCTGCAGCCGTACAGGACACGTACAGGCTTACACGCAGCACTTGAGTTTTTTCCTTTGACCTGTGAATATAAGATTGCACAATCGGGTGCTCTGCTTATGTGCATCAGTGGTCATTGCTGCATACGCACGTTCTACTTGCGCGACACACTGCGGAGAGAGCACGCACCAACTCAAGAGGAAATTAGGACTACCCTTTTTGACGACAAACAACAACACCTCTTCGAGAGCCGATACGGGTCGTCAACACCCACAAGCCTACATTACCAAGAAAAGGTGTGTTAGGGTTGATTTGTTTCGGCGCAGAGTTAGTAAATTCCAGGCTCGCTTCTCCCTGCCACTGGAGAGAGAAATCCACGGTTTTTCATGGGTTCAAGGTCTGGTGACTCATTCGATAGGGGTAGCACATGATTACCCAGAAGCTTCTCGTACTCTGGTGCTTAAAAATGAGTACCCAACCCAGGAATTAATGCATCAATATATTCCGAATGTACTCCAGGCGTGTCTCATCTAGCCTATGGTTGGACATACGTAAAAATACTTGTAGTCGAAAGATTTGCGGGAGAACCAGAAGTTTGTGGATGTAGCTATCCCTCTCATCGTGGCCCACAGTGGCCGAGCTTTCTCCACACTTCACAAACACACCAAGCTTCGGCCTACCCGGTTTACCTAACACGCTAGTGTTAACGACTTTGTCGAGAGTGATCGGGTAGAGCCAGCCAGAGAGTTGCGGCAGCGGCAGTATCAGCTTGCTTCCCGCGACGTACTGGGTTCGCAAACCAGCTCAGGCACGTGATAGCGTTCTGCGTTTATCGGTTGTTACGTGTCGAGATATGAAATCCAAACTCTGAGCGCGCGCCGTACGGTATTGTCTGTAGCCGTCCAACTGTAAACGTTTTTCTCGGTGAGGCACGGCCGGCTACCAATCACCACACAAACCGGAAGCCCAGGGGACGGCGAAGCCACGCGTTATCGGTAGCCTCAACAATCCAACTACCTTTTGTTCATGAGGTTGACTTGTCGAGTGGTTTCTCCACCTCCGACGGCAACAATGCCTTCTACGCGAACGTAGTAGCATAGGTAAGCCTTACTGCCAGTGTGTCATCTGTCCAACTCGATGTGCATACTGCACTTTCCCACGGTGATCAAGACACAGCATGCGACCCAGCTTCCTAGAGATCCCCACCGCAAGCCGTTTCCCGATGGCGGCACGTGCCGAGGCTTATCTCCCTTCTTCCCACGTCGAAAGTCACTGGCCTCGTACTCTCTCTGCTAGGCATCAGAAGCTGCAGCCTCAACTCGGCGTCGTTTTAGGGAATTTGTGGGCAACTTGAATCTCCTCGTGAAATCATTGTTGCCTAGAGGACTAGTAGACGAGGTGTAGGCAATCGTGGGACGAGTAGCATCGTCGTTGAAATTCACTCACGAATCGATGCTTGATGCACACATAGTCTATACTCCATAGATGAAATAGAAAACGTTGGATGGGAAATGAGAGACAAGATATGAGTATTGAGCAAAGGTCGCGATATCCAGCAGACGTCGATGAGAATTCCGGTCAGGAAATATACGGAAGAGTGAAATGATAATACAAATGCAACCAACAAGGAAATAAAACGCCTGCCCTGTGAAATGATGCTGGTCGCGAAACGATCACAGGTCTACCGCAGATCCGAAGCCGTGACACCAACAAACTGCCCTGCTGTTCGCCGTGCCTCGCAAGTGCAATAGTCGCAAGGTATGCTAGGGTTGGAAGAGCGGTGCACCATCATGCACGAATAGATGCATGTATGGTGCATAGGGGAAACGCTGCCTAGGAAAAGGGAGGCAAGAAATGAGTTTTAGGAAAAACGTCGGATTTTGCTGCAGGCATCCTGTACGTTTGTTGATGGAAGAGTGAATGAAAAAAAACAAACGAGAGAGAACATATCGCGCAAGATACCTACCGGCAATTTTCTGAATGCGAAAAGAGGAGACGTGAATAGCGTAATTTGCGATATTCGAGTACAAGTCACGAAAGGAACCCTCCGGACCCAAGTATCCAAGCAAGAACCGTGAACACTCTATCTATCCCTCGTGACGTCAGCGATATGAAAACCCCGCTCTTGCTTCTAAAGAAGAGTTGTGTAGGGAATTAGGGCACTTGTCACAAAATAACGATCGAACACGACGTCTACGTCGGAGAGAACGGTATTATAGTCAAAATCAAGAAAGTATGCATCCTTAACACGTGTGCTACATCATAAGAAATGCAATATCATAACTTTGGCAGACCTGCTGCTCTCTTCTGTACGCGCAGGCTATGAATATGACAGACTGTTTTTCCGTACAAAGACCCAAACTTGATTATTTCGACGGCGACCAAACCAGGTTGGTTTCTGTTGCGCCGATGCGATCTGACACTCGCGAATGAATATGGACAAGGGGTGTAAATGCCCAAGGAAGTATATTACACGATATTTTCCTGCAGAGGACTGGTGACACACACGCAACTTTCCCTCGTGTGAGCGTCATCGCTCAGTCGTCGGTACCTAGAAATGAACTCTTCTCCGCGCGTGCAGAGGCTGCGCTGGAGATTTTTGTGATAACGAACATCACGCGGACAATGAGAAAGACGCCTGTTCAACGAGCCTACATTCGATCACAGCCAGCCATCCGTTGTATGAAGGCCTCATGCACGTCTGTTTCTGGGCGCCGCGGACAAGTGATCATGTCCACTCAAATCTAAGTGAGTACCAGCGGTTCCTCGGCGCGCGAGTGAACACGGTACGTGCTTCACAACCGCTTCCTTCCTGCGGTTTGACAGTTTTTCACTCGAAGCCGTGGACCATGCACGCACGCAGTAGGTGCGTAGTTGGCAGCGTCATCGGTTGGACCAAATCCGAACATCTGTAGAGTGACCATTTGGTTCAAAGAGGCAGTCAACAGAATGTGCGCCATAGGTTAACCTTTGCTGCTCCGAACGACGCGAGTGAATTTCGTCCCCGTGATCGAGGATCAGTCAGTCACACTACCCCCAGGCGACGGCTGAACTCATTCCGACGTATGCATACGGTAGTACTACTACTGTAGGTGGAACGGACCAATGCTCGGCGCAGTGGCGATCCTCTTTATGTATGCTCCGCGTTCGCGTGATGACATCGAAGGTTCACAGAGAGACACGGATGTGGCGAATTGTATTCCGCGGATAAGAATATCTGGAGGTGTAGAGATGAGTCACTGGACCCCGTAACCCACATGTGTGCATTTTCTTCCTCGCTCTTCTGCCTCTCCTCTTGGTGATCTGATACACATGGTGAACCAAACTTCTTGTGGCCCGATGACGCATACATGAGCATACAAATATTCCACGGTTATTTTCTCGGAGTGTATTGGGGTTCTTCGTTCACGTGCGCAGAGTCGGGATGCTGAAAATTGGTTGGACGGTTGTTTCGACGCATTCTTGTAGCGGATGAAACAAAGCGGAAAAAACAATCTACGTGAAGGTTCGTCCGCCACACGTACATGTAGTTCCGAGCAAGTGTCTGGCGGGGGTCAACCGTCGTGATGGGCTCCTTCCGTGGCTGTGCACTTAAACCGCGAAAGAACAAGAACCGCATCAATTATTTTACGGTTCTCTCGGTCAAGAAAAGGAATACTCTTGAGGGAAACACACACTTCACGTGGTTCCTTGATGACAAGTTTTCGGTAAAACGCGGCGGTGCTTGCTGTGGGCCCTCTTCTCCAGGCAGAGTAAGCGACTCGCCAGGTTTGGCTAATCGTCCCCGACGATTTGTTCTCGAATGGTTTTCTCGGAGAAGGGCCTCGAGCCCTGTGCAACCAGGCTTTTCGCTAGGGCCTCGAGCCCTGCGCGACTGGGCTTTTAGTGAGGTCATCCTGCTTGGCGGTGGCTGAGTCGTGCTCCAGGAGCGGGCAAGAACGGTAGCGGGCGCCAACCTGATTCTACCGCCCTAAGTCGTGGGGGGGTTGCTCTCGGGGTCTTGTCGTTTCAAAGGCGCGCATCCTTTCATGGCACGGCGTCACTTCGCCGAGACCAAATCAAGGCAAGTCGGGCAAAAAAAACTAAAACGGCGCTATATCCTTAGAAGCATCCATGTACAGGAAGGCGGTGCCAAGCTTTCGGAACACCCGCCTCAACGTGCTTCTCCCTAACAAAAGAAGCCGGGAAACGTCAACGAGCAACACCATGCCTATCACTACGGCGTTGGGTCGACGCGTGTCACGATAACGAGGCCCCCCACAAGAAAAAATGAACCAGACAAACCGCCGTCCGCATCAAGGAAGAATCCAAGGGCATTTAGTTCGGTCTACAGAAAAAGAACTACTGGATGCAGTCCGCAACCATTCGGCTGACGTCCGGCTGGTTGCTCCGCACCGCAATCTGCCGGAATGGGGATCGGAACGGAGACGGGACGCGTCGTCAAGCAAGGGGAGACAAGACGGACACGGGCCGTAAGAACAAAGAAAACTAGCCTCATCGAGCGAGTGGGGCAACCAAACACGCGGCGAGAGACCTGCGGGATCGGACGACGGAACCTGGCGCCACGGGCTGCAACATAGGAGAACCGAAACGAAAACAAAAACAAAGGTGGAGCGACACAGTTCATTTCACTCCACTACACCGTCGGGAGATACGACGAATCCGCTGCTTTGGGTGCTATATGCTAAAACACCAGGAAAGGACGCACCAAAAAGAACATGGCGTTCGTTGTCAACACAAGCAGACCCTAGGAACAGCGAAACGTTCGGCACGCATCACTCGTCCCCTCCATCGATAACAATGTCCACCGGAGATGACTGAGCCAAACAGTTGCTTTCGAGCTGTCCGAGAGGCCTTACTCGCCTACCTCGCCGGCAAACGCGAGCAAGAGAGGCAACAACTGTGCCCCGACGGTGCGTTCTGTACTTCCTACCTTGAGGATGCAGCCCGCCTGCGGGTCCACGTTAAGCTGAGCCCTGACCAACACCGGGACATTACCCACGAAGATGCCGCAGAGGTGCAACGCGTGCTCCTTCTTGCCCGCAGCGACGCTATTTTTATTTTTGTTCCGTTTCGGGGCGCGGCGCAATGTCCCGCCACGGGAACCAACGGTGGCATCGACAAAAAAAAAGAAAGAGGAAAGGTGGTCAGAAACAGAAAAAAAAAAAAAGACAACAAGCGTTAGCTCTCGCAGATAGGACACGATGAAATCCGTGAGAAAGCAAGAGGGCGGCCGGGCACCTCCTTCACATAGTCAGCTCTAGCAGAAAGAAGCGAAACACGTGCAAACACGGAAGGCAATCTGTGAAGAGACGGGCCAAGAAAGCTAGAATCAGGAAATAGCAAGGACGAGGGGTGAGAAAAGTCGACAACCAGCTTCTCGTTCAAAACCAGCAACATGCTTCATGCGGGCCCTTCGTCAATGTACATGTTAGTGCTCACAGCCACCCCGACATAGGGGGTCTAAGAGAAATGGCACCAACATCAACACCTTCCACGGAAAAGCACGACAAGTCGGCATATCTGTCGCATGGTCACTTTAGGAAAACACATACATCAGGACATACACGCTGCTGCGTGATGCCCTCTCGATGCCCACCAATCCCGTCAATGCAAAACCCATGCTCACGCAGGTCACGATATGTACCTCCCGGTCCCGTCGCAGGTCTGCATCCCCAGGAAGTCCTCCACCGCGGCTACGGCCTCCTGCAGCCTCTTGAAGCCCAACGCGAACTTCTCCAGGACCTCCGCCTCGGCGCCCATCTGCTCCCATCCCCGACGGAAGTCTCCCAGGCTCACCTTGGGGGGGGGAGAAGTTGTTCAACGTGGGGATCCTCATATTTCGCCTTTGTTGTATTGCTATCCTTTTTGGAGAAGTTTTCCAACCGTGCGCATCCTCATACTTCACTACATCATCGTTGTAAGGCGTGTTTTTTGGAGATGGAGAAGTTTTTCAACGTGCGGATCCTCAATTTTTGCCATATTTTCATTTTTCAAGGTTTTGCTTTTTTATTCGGGGGGGAGTGGGGGGGGTGGGGGGGCAACGTCGTTCCATGTCGAGTCGCCGACACCGACAAAACCGGCGTGGAGATATTGTACCAAATTGAACACGCCCATGAACAGAAAAATGACAACATTATGACAAAAAAAGGCCGCAAAACAAATCTTCTAAAGAATATTCTGCAGAGAAATGGAAACTGCCATAAAAAACACTTGGCCTCGCCCCCCCCCCCCCAATGTGCTAAGCCCTGCCCAATGCCTGCCTGCCCGTATACCTGCCTGGCGCACGGCACACAAACATAACGAAGCTCGGCCGACACCACGCCGGCCATGCCTGGTGCAGGAGGCTAAACAACGCACGTCGAAACAGACAACAGAAATAAAACGCACCCGGGGCACGAAAAAGGAGGCAAAAAAATACACATGACGATACAGTACGGGCAACAAAAAACGCCGAAGCCTCCACCAGACAGACAGGCAGCCACCAAAAACAGTCGACCAGCACCACCACGTACGCGAGTACGCGTTGCAAGTGTAGCGGAGACTCACCACGTTACCCTGACCCCTCTGCAGACACCATATCGTACGGAAGACGTGGGGGGACATTTACCGAAAACACGGCAGAACACGCGGCAGGCGCCGGCCGGCACTTGCGACGAAATGCCGCATGCTCTGCTGCTACAACTTCTGCGGGTGCTGCAATACTGTAGCAGCAGCAAGACCGTCACGCACGCTAGTACGGGTGCAAGCGTGGCAGCAGCAAGCGTGGAGCTATTCAGCAGCTAGCGACTGTGGTTACCTTGGCCATGAAGTCGGCCGTGGCGATGTTGAGCTGCTCCAGGGGATACTCCTCCTCGAATCCTTCCTCGTCCTCGTCCCCCTCCAGCAGACCCGTCGCGGGGTCCACATCCAACGCCTGGGCGGAGAAGAAACGCACGCACACACACGCTTCGATCAGATGGTTAGCGCGCGCGATGCTAATCAAGGAAACACACACACAAACACACACTTGCTTGGAAAGTGTTGGTGTTCATATTCTCGCTACAAGACTGACGTCTCTTGATTGGTCCGCTGGTTAGCGCGGTCGATGCTAAATGAGGAGACACACACGAAAAGATTGAGTCCTTCCCTTGCACTTCAGAAGCGGGACACTGTCTTCCAACTCACGCGCGCCCCTCCCTCGTCGGTGTAACTGTTTGAACTAGAAACTGTTCGTTTTTATCCCGTTACAAGACTGGCGTCTTTTCATTGGTCAGACGGCTAGCGCGGTCGATGCGAACAACAAAAACACAGCACACGCACCTAAAAAAAAAAACACGCACGTGACCTCAAAAGTAGAAGCATTTTGTGATTTCAATCAATCGCACCGAGGCACGAGTCTGTTCATTGGTCAGTCGGTTGGCGCGGTCGATGCACACAATAAAAAACACGAAGGGAAATTAGGCAACAAACCCACGGAGCATCCGCATGGATGATCATGGCAGACGACACCCAAAGAACAGGAAGTAGTCAGCAGGGAATGAATCGAAACAAGGAACCAACCAACACGAGTGATCGCCGGCTACATCTACATCCGAAGGCTGCGTTGCCCACACAACTATCGAGGCGAAGGACAAGTTAATCGGTCGCGGTTTTCTTCAGGAAGACCGAATTCAAAGCAAGTCGTGGGGACTATCATCTTCCTTGCCATCCGCAGGCCCCCTCTACGAAACAGCACCCTGACTCACAGCGGAACGGGGGGGGGGGGGGGGGTGAAAAAAACCCCCACAATTGCACAAAAACATGGGAAGCTTACCCCAAAAACGCGAAATCACGAGCCGATCCACACAAGACTTTTCTCTCGTACGGCAAGCCTGCCTGCCTGCCTGTGAGAGGTTGAGGGCCGTCGCGTACCGCCGTTTTCATCAACAACTACCGTAAGAGGGGAGAGATGGCACGTCCCCGAGACCGATTTTCAAAGCTCGATTGCTCCACACCCGAAGTTCGTGCCAACACCGAAAAGGTCGGTTTTGGAAACATCTC
>FN649734.1:1997000-2008814 GCA_000310025.1 Ectocarpus siliculosus
GAAAAAGGAAAATATGAAGAAAATTGTGTGGGGGAGGGGGTGGAAGATAGTGAGAGAGAGGGGGGGGGCACCGTTGTATGTAAGGAGTGAACCCACATATCGTTGGAGGAGGGTAGGGCGTTCTTGGGCAAGGACGAGGGTGGTGGGAGTGTTAGCGGGAGTGAACCGCACGTCTTCACTTTGTAATACAGGGCGGAAGCGATAACTATTGTAATACGGCGGTGGGGGGGGGGGTTCGTGAGGGCTTGTCGCCCGGGAGGTGCCGATTGGGGTCTCGTTGCCCAGCTCTTCCATCTCCTCCTCACTTTACAAAGCATCCGGATACGAATAGGCGTTTGCGGATTCGCAACGGCAAAAATCAAACGCAGGTGCATATGGTACCACGAAACACCGCTGCAAAGAGACCGACAAAAATACAGCCATCATGCCTGCTGCGCCCGGCTTGTTAAATATCAGAGGCAGTGTGAACAACACGATTCCAGTGCAAACCCAGTGGTTCAAGGGGTATTCACGGCATGCACGTAAACAAAACAGACAAAGTTGTATCGGCCACCGCAACAAGCTACCACAAAAACATTGGTATATAACCATAGCAGCGAAGCACGAACTACGGCATAGAGAGAGATAGAGAGAGAGGTCGGGCGTCAACACACATACAGTACCTGCTCCTCGATGGTGTTGGAGATGGTGAAGTCGAGCACCACGTAACCGTCCATGATGTGCTTCACGCAGCGGACGACGTACTCCGTCTCCGACTCGGTCAGTTCGACCGGCGTGGCCGAACGGAACACGCGCCCGAGCCTCTCCAGTTCCGGCACCTGTTGTTGTTGGCGAAACACAGCAGTGGGGGCGGGCGGGTACTCACATGTTTTGCATGCCTTAGCGGTTAGACCATAGACCACGCGTTCTCGAGAGGACGGGGCATTGGGGGGGTACTCATGTGTTGCGTGCTGCAGCGGTTAGACCATTGACCACGCATCCTCGAGAGGGCGGGGAGGGAAAAGATGTTGGCGACACGGAAAAACCATGGGGACGTGAACAGGCTGAAACGACTGGTACCTACCTCACAGAACAAACAACACAAGACAAGACAGAAGACGACGACCGCAGAAAAAGCCCCAAGCACTGCCAAGCGTCTGATCGATCGATCGATCGACCGACCGACCGACCGACCGACCGACCGACCGACCGACCGACCTTGTAGGCAACACAACACAAAACCCACAACAAACGGCAACGATTAGACGACAGCAAGCGCCAAGCACTGCAAAGCATCAGACAGACCCACCGAAGGACCGACCGACCGACCGATCTTGTAGACAACACAGGACAAGACCCACAACAAACGACAACGATCAATGGACAGCAAGCCCCAAGCACCGCAAAGCATCAGACAGACAGACCGACCGACAGACAGACCGACCGACCTTGTAGACGTGCTCAGCGGGGTCGTCCGGCGCCACCTCCGCCGCCGAGGCAGAGCCCGACCGACCGTCCTTGCCGGCACCCTTGGCCACGATACCGGTGGGCACGGCCACTTCTTCCACTGGACAAAATAAAATAGGTAAGCACGAAAAGTACGAGCATGAGCATGGAGTGCACCAGAGGAAAACAGCCACTTTCCTCCCATGAAAAATAGACAAGGATGAAAGAACGCGCACATGCTTCGTATTTAGAGGAAACGGTCACTTCCTTCACTAACAAAAAACAGACAAGGAAAAAGAAGCACGCGCATGTGTATGTAGAGGTAAACGGCCACTTTCCTCCACTGAAAAAGAACATAAAGAAAGGGCAAAGAGCACGCGCATGTGTACGGCAAGGCGACTCGAGTAACAAAATTGCTTGTGGGGTGGGGTGTGTTTCATTGATGTTTGAATTACAGTCGTGGTCCCGGTTTAGCGGTCCATACATGTACAGTGTCACAAAATGTTATCACCGCTATTGAGGGCATCGCCGCTTAGGATTGGCAGCTACACAGTAGTTTTGGCTACCGAGGTGCAGCGGTACCACGAGATTCTGGAACCGCTATTCAGGGCATCCCGCTTAACAGGGAGAACTCGCTAAACCGGGAGCACGACTGCATATTCACATCTTCTCATTCTTGGGCGCGCCAACAAGCGCAGGGGGACACGCGTGACGTCACCGACAACGGAAAAAGGGGGAGAACACGAAAACGCTGCGCTTGTGGGCGGGAACACAGCGGGCAGCAATGGTGTGGAATTCGGAGACGGTTTTACCCTTCGAGCAGGCTCGTTTTCTGTCGATAACAACTCTCGTGGCGTGTCCAAACGTCACGGACTACTGATCGACCAATTCCCGCCACGGCCAAATGGTTGGGATGTTGGGATTTCGGTACCGTATTTTTTCTGGTGTAAAGGATGGTGATTATGGCCGCAATTGTTTTCGGAGTGACACCACAGGGAAAAAAAGGAGTGTCAAGAGGAGGAGCCAGCTGTCAAGTCACAAAGACACCAAGCGATCACACGCAATTCGGGGGGGAAGGCCAAAACGCGCAAACATATCTCGATATGTGCGTTTGTTCGTCCCAAAAGTAGTCTGGCGCCAGTCTACACCCTCGGTGCATATTCTTGGCGTATCAGCCGGGGGTCACACAAGAGGAAGGTCACCCAGGGATAATTAATGTATATATACTCTTCGAAGCATTTCGTTATTTCTGGGAAGAGCATAATGATGCGCATCAGGCAGGCGCATTGTGTGTCCAGGTATAGCACAATGGTAGGCAACAGGAACGCCAATTGCGTGTGTGACACTGTTTCGTTCGTCGGGAGTGTTCAAAACCTCGATGCTGAATGTCGACAACGAGGACAACGATTGAACCCCCCCCCAGCGAGAATAGCGGACCCCCGGGGCTGTGTAAGCTCCATACAAAAGCACGCAGGTGCTCAGATGCCCAAAGTAGCAGAGCCTAGCCAAAATAAGCCCCGTTGAACATCGAGGTGCGCTCAGGTGCTCAAACCAGTAGTACATAGCAGGGGCCAAAAAACACAAGAGAACAAATAAATCGCCTGTTACCTCACCTACGGGGAGCGACGATAGCACGAGAGGCTGCCCGGCTGTGGCCGGCATGTGCTGGTGGTAGGCCTTCACCGCCTTCTCCAGGGAAGAGAAGCTCATCGGGAGGGCCTCAAGAAGCAGGTGAGCCCTGTTGGCGTTTGTGGAAGCGGAGGCGCGCGAGAGAGATATAGAAAACAGGGGGTTGGTTTCTTGGTCCACGAATCCTTCAGACTGGCGGTGTGGAAACCCAAGAAACTCATGCTCTCACATGTTTTTTCTTTTTTCCAAAAAGCGTTGAGGTTTGGTGGGGCGCTTGGTTAAGTCTGCATACGGTAGCACGGCATAGTAGTTGGCACAATCTCGCGGGGAGCCAGCCGGCAACCAAACAAAAACGTTGACGACGAACGTGTCAAGCGTTGCAACGACACGGGCCCCGGGAGGGTTGGCGTGCTCTGCCGCAGCAGCAATACGTATCATCGTACGCTAACGCTCCGCGTCTGGCCATTGCGCCGCAGCGAGTGGATTGTCACAGCAACAACCCATACCATCGCACCGCTGAAGCTCAGCGTCCAACCGTTGTACCACCGCCGTGTGGAGTAAAATCATCGGGAGGGCTTCCAGCACACGAAGGCATCTTGCGCCTCGGGGGCGGCTAACAAAACGCCGAAAGCCAGCACTTCGGATAAGTTGTAACTTTGCACGTTTGGCGCCTCCCCCCACGTACCACGCCCCACTTTCCTACCCACCCCTCTCCCCATGCTCTGCTACCCCGGTAGGCAAACAACGCCATCACCGGCGCACTCACGTGGTTGGCTTCCCCAGAGGGGGGCCCGCGGTGGCCGGCCCATCCCCCTTGGTTTCCTCTGCGCCGTGCCCCCCCTCCACGAGGGCATCGGCACCGGCCTCGTCCTCCCCGTCGTTGTCGCCCAGGAGGGTTAGCGCTACCGTCGCCCGATCGCGGACCTGTTGTTTACGTCGCATTGGCGGGGGTTGGTCATGGTTGACGGTAGGGCCCGGTTTGGCGAGCCCGGGAGGGCATGGGGTCACTATTCAGGGCAGGTCGCTTTTGCCGTGTTGGTCATGTTGACAGTAGGGCCCGGTTTGGCGAGCCCGGGAGGGAATGTGGTCACTCTTCAGGGCAGGTCGCTATTGCCGTGTTGGTCATGTCGACAGTAGGGCCCGGTTTGGCGAGCCCGGGAGGGAATGTGGTCGCTATTCAGGGCAGGTCGCTACTGCCGGAATAGTGACTGGTACTCTGGGTGCACTGGCGGTGCCAAGTGAATTCTTGTGGTCGCTTTATTCGTGCAGGGCATGTCGCTGAACAGGGGCATGTCGTTAAACCTGGCACACCACGTTCGTGAGAAGCAACTCGAGCTGTCAGGAGTCACAGTCACACGTACGTCCCCCAATAAGAACGTGGGATATCTCGGAACAAAGGAGGGACGCGAAAAAATTGTGTGGGTAGATTAAAATATAGATACATATATGCGGTAGTTCCACTCTCAACAGCAGCCGTACCGCCGACCACCGAAGCATCCCAACGACGATTCGGAAAACAACCAAAACATGAGGGCAAAACGCAGGATGTACCATCGGGATGGCAGGGGGAAACAGGGATGTTCGACGGCACATATCTCGACCATCCTCCTCCGGCAGAAATTTCCCCGACAAAAAGGACAAACACAGGTACAGCAGTGTGGAGAAGAAGCGGGGGGGCATCAATACCCCGGGTGAAGTCGCTTGGCACACACACGGTTAACCCGCACAAATAGAGCCAGCCTCTCCCCCCCACCGCTGTACATCGCACCCTCCAAAGCGACTCGCCGAACACCTCACGACGCTTCGCGCTTGGCGACGTGAGAGCCTGGTCCCGTGAGAACCCGGCGTGCTCCGTCCCAGCTTTGTAGGGGTGCGAGGTCAATGGTCTAACAACTACGGCATGCACGGCTACGAGTACAACCCCCCCCGTACAAGCGTTCACAAACCGCGTTCACCTCGTCGTCTTCGTCCAGCAGCGAGCGCTTGATGAGCACACGGATGGAGGGTCTGAGGGAAGGCAGCCTGGCGGCGAACTTGGCGAGGGCGGGCACCGCGGCGGCGCGTACCGCCGCGTTCTCCAGGATGACCCTGCGGAACAAATATATACATTTACATCCAGCACAAGAAAGAAAGAAATCAAAATCGTGTGCTCAATGGGGACGACAACACCACGCCAAAAGCTGCTGTCGAGCTTCGACGTGTTAGCAGCAGACCAAGTCAGTGTTTAGTGCCTGGTGGTGGAAGAACTCGGGCGACTAATATGGATGGGTATACCGCCGCCTTCTCTAGGATAAGCCCAGCGGAAATGTTGTTCTTGTTCTTGTTTTGGTCGTTGTCTTGACATCAAAAACCGTTCCGGTCTCCGCCCAGCAAACTCAAAAAACACCCGCTGGTCCAACTGACGCGGAATACATGCAGAAAAAAAAAAAAATCGTGTTCTCAATGGGGACGAAAACACAGCAAGCCTGCTGCCGAGCTTCGGCGTTCGAGCAGCACACGAAAACTCGGCATTTTGTGCCTGGTTGAAGTAGTCTAGACTATTTGGCAACTGTATCTCGGATATCTACGAGGGAGTGTAGCAGATGGATCGAGTTATTTTCTCTTTTACGGGAGAATCTCACGTAGGTGCAGTACCCATAATAGCACGGAAGATTGCGCCGACCGCGTGGGAGCGCTTTTCGTGGAAAAGTGAATCGGTTGATTTATTGTCTACTTGGTCCAAGGGCTGTTGAGCAGGACGTTGGACTGGTGTGGAATGTTTGATTGTAAGATTCAGTCAACCACTGCTGTGGACGACATCTGTTCGACTCGAAGTCGCATGCCGTTTCCAAGACAGCCGTGGCCTGTGCACACATTCGTATCACGTATACACACTATTTATCAGTACAGCGCATCCTGCTCCGCCTGGACGAATCGGATGTGCGAATACAGCCGTGTTTCCCCCCGAGACACATGAGCCGCACAATCGTTCTGTGTTTTATCTCACGTGTGTACGAATAATGTTATTCTTGAGTCGAGAGTAGTCGTTGTTTTCAGCCGATTTACCACAGTTACACGAGTGAACGTGACGGTGAAACTTAGGGCTACCTCTTGCAGACGAATCTCATGTATCGGGCGGGGACATGAGAACACAACGTGGAGCCTATCGTAGATGAATCCGATATATCGCTACAGGTACAAGAAATAGAAAAATAGGGTCACCTGTTGTAGATGAATCTGATGTATCGGGCGGGGACATGAGAACACAACGTGGAGCCTATCGTAGATAAATCCGATATATCGCTACAGGAAACAGAAAAATAGGGTAACCTGTTGTAGATGAATCTGATGTATCGGGCGGGGGCCGAAGTGGACGGGCCCAGCTCCCCCACGAGACTGAGGATCTGCGTCGACAGGGCCGTGAACTCGCAGTCCTCGATGAAGTCGCAAAGGTGAAACAGAGACATCTCCTGCAAAAGGCAGCAAAAAAACAGCGTGGACGGACAGATTAGAAGGATGTGACACACAGTTGTAGGGTTTGGGCCACGCTGAGGGTTTGCCCGCAAGCCAGAACGTGCAGCAGGAAAGGCTGGTGCACGGCAGGCGGTGGACGCTTGTCGGGCTAGAGCAGAGACAGGTTGACCTCGGGCACACGAAAAATGTTCGAGGAGGAGGCTGGTCAACCCTAACGTTGCAGCTAAGCTCGACCAAGTGTCTTCCGCCAGAGAGGGATCTAGATCGCAGCCATTCAGGTCGTAGCGTAGGGGCTCTCGACCGAGCTAAAAAAAACGGTGTTCAAGTTCCTAGATATTGAGCTTTAGCGAGGCTATCTCAACTTCTTGACGGCCGATTTCTGAAGTGCGAGTGCTACCTGTAGTAGACAGTTCGTCATCAAACACATACAAAAAACACACACACACACACAAACAAAAAAACCATGCCTTTGTCTCCGGAATGGCGGTCATGAGCTCAACGATGCAGTCCGTGATGGCCTTCTTGAACTCGAAGCCTCCCTCTTCCCTCAGGAACGTGGCCAGGAAACCCACCAGCACGCGGTGCTTCAGCGGGTACTTGAGGCAAAGCTGGCAGACAATTTAATAAATCAAGTTACCGGAACAAAGAGGGGCAAGGGTTACGTCGAGAAAATAACGGAGGCGGGGAAAAGCAAGGTGCGTCCGGCCACCCGAGGCGCACGGTGGGGTGAGGACGACTGACGTATTGGCGTCACACGCAGCGCAAAAACACACACGCACACAGTTTATTCTGCTGCTGTTGTACGGTTTCTGTTATTAAACCGGGGAGTAGCTTCGCCTCCTCGACGACCCCCCCTCACGGGGTCCCAGATCATGGCGTCTTCGAAGCATTTTCTCTTCTCAGCCGCACTCAGGCTGACGAATTTTCATTGGCCAGCCGGTTAGCGCGGTCGATGCTATCAAAACACACAGAGAACACACACACATACCTGACGGATAGCCTTGACGACAACGATCTTGAACTCGTCGGCGATCTCGTTCATGAAGGAGGAGATCTGCTTCATCAGCCGGTCCACCGACCCCTCGGAGCCCGTCTTGAGCAGTGTTGTGATGGCCAGGGTAGCGATGGACCTGATCTCGCGCGCAGGCATGTACAGCAGCAGTCGAGCACGAAACAAAATCACAGCCGTGTGACCATGTACACACGTACAGCAGCAACCGGGCGAATCGAAAAAAGCTTCTCGAGACGGCGTGATTGCATCATCCTGCGTACAATCGTCAAGCCCGGCGCGTGTTTCAAGGTAGGTCACATTTCATCATCTTCATGGTCACTGTAATAACAAACAAACACGACAACAGCAATATCAATAACAATATCACAGCAAACGGCTTGCATACCACCAAGATAAAAAAGGAAGTTAAACATCGGACATAAACCACGTCCGCGTCAGAACTTGCGCTCGAGCATCCTTCCTCAGGGGGGGCGCTCTCGCCATGGATAAAACTGGTCGTTCATCGGGTGCCATCCACGCTATACTCAATACGAGACTCGAAGCAAGTTGTACCAGCGCCTCTGGACAGGCCGCTGGAGAAATCTCCTGAACTGAAAAATCTGTTTGGACCGAAAAAAAATCTGTACTGAAAATCTTCCTACAGTGAAAAAACTGTCTTGTTGTGAAACACACCGTAGCTTCTAGACTCTAATATCTTCCAGACTGAAAAATTTCCTGGTATTACTCACCTGTTAGGGTCGGAGATGAGCACCTCCATGTCCGAGTTGCACTTGAGGATGCTCATGGGGTACTTCGCGGCCACCTCGCTAAGAGTGCGCATCGTCCCGAACTTGAGAGCGGGCTTCACTGAGGTCAAGAACATCTGGTGATGGCACAGGCAAACAAGATAGATAGGCACATACGCGAGCAACGATGACGCGTTGGGGAAAAGAAGAATGCCATGCAGATCACGAGACGGAAAATAAGCCCAGCATCCAGCCGCTTTTCTTCCATTCACTTGAGACTTCAACACATCCCCTCGACTGCTGTGGTCATATCTCAAACAGGTACACAGTCTCTCTGTGATCGTACGATGAATATTTTCTGAGACGGGGAGTTCGAGAGAAGGACACGGGTGATAGACACGCTGAGGACGATGTTGCGCGACGGCTGCTGACGAACGTGGAAAGGGCCCTGACCACGGCTCAAGAAAGTGAACATGCGTACGCATACAACGTAACCATGCGACGAGCAAAAGGCAGAGTGGGCAAATGGCATACCACGTTTGAAAATAAAAAAAAAACACCAAACAATAACTCGCACACGAAAGGTCGATGCCAACATAAGAATAGACATATATCAACTGCTTGAAAATATAGAAACCGTCCTGATTATACAAATGCGATCACATCCGGAAGGTGTCTACTTTCCCGAACAAAGGTGGTACATACACCACAACGGCACTCGCAAAACGCGGCAGGCGGAAACGACGGTCGGACCTGGAGCACGTTGATGGCGGGGGAGAGGTCGTTCATCTCCACCCCGGGGAGGTTGCAGATAGCCCGGGCCGCCTCGTACATCACCATGTCGGACCGGTGGCGCAGGGAGCTCTCCAGGAACTGCCAAAAAAAATCGGCAACCAGGTCAACAAATAACCTTCCGACTGCCTGTGGTTATACCTCGAACTGGTAGTATTTCTGTGTTCATGTACTGCCTTCTCAAAACCAAAGACGCACGCACAGACAAAAATAAGTGAGATGGGATGGGTGGGAGCATGTACACAGCACCTCGTAAGGTAAAGAGAGATGTAAATGAGAGCATCCACAGTGATTTCCCACAGGGACACGCTCAAGGAACTGCGATATTTTTGTGTAACCAAAACGGAGCCGTGCAGTCGCAGGGCGACGGCACCACAAGAGCGACCAGCGAGAGAGAGAGGCAGACGTGGATGCTATCAAAAAATTGCAAAATAAATAAATAAATAAACAACAAAACGACCAGTATTAACAGTCTAGATTTTCCGCACAAAACAAACAAGAAAGTCAACGACGCAGCCGAATATCTCTGATACATGGTACGAAAACATCAAAACATGATGCCAACAAATCCAAGACGAGAAAGGAAAGAAAAGCATGCCTGGTAGGCCGCCCGCGCGTTGGTGGCGGAGATATCGTCGTGGAGGATCTTGCTCATGTAGCGGATCAACAGGCACACCGCCAGCGGGCTGCGCATCGGACTCTTGGACAGCTGGGTCACCTGTGTTGTTCGAAGAAAACCGAAACGCCGCCGCCGGCCGTGATGGGGAATGGGGTGTGACTTACTCCAATAACACAACACACGCAGCCGCACGCTTCTAGGCCGAAGGTGATGCAAGAGCCGGTCTCTCGTGGGGCAAGGCAAGCATCGGGCATGCTTGCCCCGCCGAAATATATTGAGTTCCCAAAACTGAAATTAACAAATTAAAAAAAAAGCCAAAACAAAAACTCAGTACTTTTGGACATAGTGCGTATGGTCTAGATTGTGCTCCCCATACAGTAGTGGGCCTTGGATACCGATGTTCGATGCCGATGTTCTCGGCTTGCACACACTGAAATACCAAGTCGTTCTGTACTTCAAATCGTGCCGGTGTCCGGTATAGTGCCGATAAAATCTCTGAACACATACCGGCACTATGCAGGGCCTTGTACCCTGTATCGAGTCTGCTGCCGCATGTCTCTGTATGTACTTTTCGTGTCCCTTTCGATTCACACGTACCGCCCGCGCTTGCAATACAACGTGCGGTCTATGTTGTCTGGGTACGTCGCCCAAAGCAGCGGCGGAAAGCCCGGGGGGCACCCAACAGAAAACGTAAGCGTTCTTTGGCATTGCAAGTGTTTCCTGCAAAAGCGGCATGGCACCCCTAGAAACAAGTGGTGCATTTTTTTTCATGCAGAAGGGAGTATTGCAACGCTAGCCCGATCAGCAACATCAACCGAAGCTATGCACAGAGCACGAGACGCCGGTAAGGCTGTCAATATTACATCCAAGTCTCACCAGCTTGGACACGGCGAGCTTGTCGTGAGCCTTGATCTGGTAGAGCAGCGACAGGGCATGGTACTGCACCATCTCGTGCTGAGAGCTCACGCCCTCGGTGACCTCGTTCACCCACCGCCGAACCACCTTACGTCGCACACAAACAAGAAAAAATGCAGCAGCAGCAGCAGCAGCAACAACAACAGCAACAGCAGAAGATCGGCAAAAAGGGTGTGTTAATGTCCTCCGCAACGCCGTTCACCCGAAAACTACACGAGAAAAAAACGAGCCAAGGGAGGGGGCAAACAAGGCAGCAAAACAATCCTATACCATCGGGAATGTCCTGCCACGGCAGATATTGCCCACAACGTTTGAGATACGACCTGCTTCCGACACGTTACCGTACCAAACGCGGCTCTGCTGTTTTCCATATCCACCCAAGCAAGCTACACCATCGGGAGGGTCCTTCGAGAGAACGATATCGCTCATAAGGTATGGCATACGACCTGCTTCCGTGACACAAGGCCGTTTCCAACGCAGCCGGGATACGACGACTTACTTCCGGGCTGATCTTGTAGAGGAGGATGCCGGACACGAGGGCCGAGCTCGACACCAGAGAGTTCTTGTCCACGATGGCCTGCTTCAGGTACCTGTCGCGCGATTTCATTTGTCAGGTTAGAAGACAAGTTCCTCATACCACGTATTTTCTCATTCTTGGGTAGTTCGCCTTGTGACCACGGAAGCCGTCCCCGTCAGTTGGACCGCGGAAGGCGTCCACGTCAGTTGTACCACGGAAGGCGTCCGCGTCAGTTGTACTGTTATAGTATAGTATAGTATAGTATAGTACGGACACTAGAAGGTACTGAGCGGAAACCGGAACGGTTTGCAATGCGAAGATAACAACAACAACAACAACAACAACAACAACAACAACAACAACAACAACAACAACAACAACAACAACAACAACAACAACAACAACACAGCAACAGCAACAACAGGACGACCGGCTGTACAAATGCGGTCTTTTACACAGGGGCCGCTACAGTACAGCTCTATGCCTTCCTTGAACAGCTCGGTAAAACACATCGAATAATCGCTTCAAGGCGAGGGAGTAAGAACAAAACATGGCCTCACCTCTCGATGGCCCCCAGCATGGTTGCGTCGATGATGCGCGACAGCACCCGGATGGAGTTGGCCCGGTAGAGGTCTTCGGAAGAGTTCATGTCCTTCGTCAGGCTCGACGTTACTGTCGGTGTTCGCGTAGGGAAACAGCAAAGAAAACGCGCGGCGGCGGCGGCGGC
>FN649734.1:2018588-2046550 GCA_000310025.1 Ectocarpus siliculosus
AAAAAAGGGAAACCCCCCCCCCCCCCCCCCCCGCTTAGCGTGTCGTGTTTTCCTTGAAAGGGTCTGTTTGTTTTGTTTTGTTGCGCGAGTGTGAGCGTTTCGCCTGCTGCCTCCTCCAACATGCCAGTTTTTGACCGGCTTGTCGTTGTCGATGATTCATCGCCTAAGAACTGCCCCCGCCAGCAGCAACCCAGCAGCAGCCTTCGCACGTCCGTTTTAAGAAAAGGTCGCCCCGGTGGTCTAGTTGGTATCCTCGAAAACTTCTAGAGGTCAGGTCAGGGGTTCGAATCCCGGCGTAAGCGAGCTTTTCTTGCAAAGTGAGTTTGTCTCTCGCTTCCGCTCCTGGCCAAGTGGATAGCGCTAGTTCGTGTGTACGTACACAGAGGGAAGAGAGTGCTGAACTCTTATCGCATTAAAAATCGAAGGCAAAGTACCGCAGGAGGGTAGGGGTAGGGAAGGGCCCTTCTGTGTGACCACGGGTTGGAGTAAACGGCACTAATGCTGTGAGCGCTGACTTGAAGTGAAGACAACCCGTTGCACGAAGCATGCAATCGGGCAAGTTGGGTTTAGGGTTAGGGTTAGGCTCTGCGTAGCTGCTTCCTGTTCTATTTCCTCGTAAACGTATTTTCTCGCACCGGCGATCCCGACAATCCTGCCTGGCCTGAGATCGTAGCGGTGCCTTGTCGGCCCCCTTTCCGACGGCCCGCCCACCTCTACCGAGTAGCCTTAACGAGGATACTAAGCTTGTTTTTGGTTGGGGGGTACCGGTTGGGGTTGGGGGGGTAGGGATAGGATACGAAACCCCCTCTCTATTTCGTAGATTGACAGTAACACCCGGCGAGGGCGGCCCCCTTCTCTGCGTTTCTCTCTGATCTTTTGTTAACGTTCCTCCCCCCCGCGTCTCCTGCCCCCCTGCGTTCCGATCGCTCTTCTTCCCGCAACCTTCTGAAGGGCACCCCGGCAGGCATCATCCTGCTCGTTCTCATCGTGCAGATGTGCGCCGCCGTGTGGTATACGGCCTCGTACATCCCGTACGGCCGGGCGATGATCAAGGGAACGTTGTGTCCGTGCCTCAAGGACCTTGAAAATCAAGATGGGTAGTAGTACATGCTGTACAGTAGTAATCCATTTAGTGACGAGGTGACGAAACCGTCAGTAGAGCTGTACAGCTTCTCTTTCTTTCCTTTCTTCTTTTGCTCTTTTGTTTTATTTTTTGCTTTTTTGGGGGATTTTTGTCTGTGCGTGGGGGTGGGGTAAGGTTCGGCAGGCTTTTTTTTTTTTTTTCGCTTTTTCTTCGGTGCTAGCTAGGGTTGCCGAGCACGCGGGACGATGGTACACAGCTTGATTGAGAGCAGCGTGTGCCCCTTCTATGGAGCGTAAGGCGCACAGAAGGCAGGCAGGAAGCAAACAGGCGGGCACGCTGCACAAGAGGCGTGCTTACACTGGCCCTCAGCTATCTAGCTAGCCGCGACAACACGGGTGCGCATGTTTGAATTGAATCACACTTTCACGAGACAAACCTTGGTCAAGCTTTTGGCTGGACTGGCGTGCACGAAGGCCGTAAATTTACGCTCTTCTACAACTTTTTCACGGACGGACGAAAAGTTGTGCACCTTTTACGACTTATTGGCCGTCCTTTTCGTCATGCGTCGAGGACCACAAGAGTGGTACTCCGCTGAATGCGTGTCAGGAAATAAATAATAAACACGGCGGGGTGGAAGTGGGCGTCGACCAATGAGCGACGCCTATTTCGCTGACTCTGTACCCCGCTCGCTCTTGTACTTGTCGCTTTTTACCAGGGTACATACATACCCTGTGTGTCGTTTACCCTAAAAAATATAGAGTCAAGGGGTATGGAAGGCCGGCCGGGGGTATTGGGGAGTGTTTTTGCCCTTCAAATACTAAACAAGTATGAAGTTTTCCTCTTGTTGAGCTTTTTTTCCTCTCTCTCCAAAACGACAAGTAAAGTTCTCGAGGGAGGAAGTAATGTCCGTCCGCCTTTTCCATCAACAGGCTTTTGACAAACTGGCTGTTTTCGAGCCCACTTCGCCGCGACAAAGAGGAAGGAAAGACTCGTTGCGCATTCGTTCCGTCCTCCTCTGGGTTGGTTGGGTAGGAACGACACATACAGTGCCCCCGGGTTGGTGGGTAGGAAGGACATACAATAATGCCCCCGTCATCTTTCTTTGCGTCCGGCGGTTTGTGTGTGTGTCGGGTTTCAAGAAGAGCGTCACCATGGACGGCGGACCGGACCACGCCTCGACACCTAAAAACGTCTTCGTCGTGTCAAATAACCAAATTCAGTCATTGTAATAAATTCGTTTTATTCTTTTTACATCTTCCTTCTCCCTTCCCCTCTTCTCGCCGTTCGTCGCGTAGCTTCCTAAACGACGCAAACTCCCACCGACTGTGTTCTGTCAGTAACCAAGACGGAAAAAGAAACAAAATGCCTGCCAACCAACCACGAAAAAAGGAAAAACAACCTCGACAACAACAAACACACGACCAACTGAACTAGATAGAAAGGATGGAACCTAAAGAATTGCCAGCTGTAACACACACATGACTACCACTACTTTCGTCCCTCTCTCAAGAGGGGGGGACAAGACAAATAACACGAAAACAACACTACCTATTGCCTACGGTGGACGGGGGGGGACTGCTTGATGAAACGGACGTACTCTCGTAGAAAGAGCACGACAAACGTAAGCTTGAGTCGAGCGCCCCCAATGAACGACGACGCTACGCGTACTCCGCTACCTCACCACCACCCAAGCCAACAAGAAAGGCAATTTAAGAACACACACACCTCGGACAATATCCAAGAAACCCCACACGCACACGGATGACACCATAAAACAGCCACAAGGTCTGAAGGCCAGGCAGCCTGGCAACCCCTCCCCAAGCACCCACGCAAGGGAAGCCATACCACAGACATGTACCAATGAAAGGATACGAAACAACGCGAAAGGTCTAGGTGTGTGTGTCTCGTGCAAACAACGCTTTTTACACAAATACTGGGAAGTAATCATCGCTCGTCACGGGATACGTAGTGGGAAGGTTAAGGTTGCGCTACGATCAAGCGCAAGGCACCTACCTGACCTGCCTGGACACCGACATAAACAGTACTGATCGATATCGATGTTGGCCAGCTAACCATCCAGCCGATAAGACTATTACTACCACCAGTACTACCACCGAACCGCAGTTGGTTTACCAAAATGACCAATCCGCCCAGCCAGCCAACCCTGCATACCACCCTTGGTGCTACCGTTGAAATTTGGTTACCGTGCCGAGAGATAACTCTTGTCGAACCACCGTGAAGGAAGCGAAACAAGATGATGCTCTCCTTGCTTCTCTCGCGAGGAACTCGTGGAAAAGCCGATCAACGTTCGGGTTGACATGAAAAAAAATGATCTCTCTTCTCTCTCTTATGCACTCGAGGCGCTGCACTCATGGTAGTCGGCAACGAGCGTTCGCAGGAGCTGCCGCTGCGAGTCCGGCATCCCTGCGATCGTCGTGGCCGGGTTCAGAGCCACCATCATCTCCTCCTCGTCCATTTCCCATCGGTCGGTCAGCACCTGTTTCGGTTGGGTAGGAGTGGGGGGAAGCGGGAGCTAAATAGTCAGCGAAGAGGGCGGCGCCGAGTAGTTTTTTTCTGTTCGGGACAAGGTCAACAACCCGATACGTAGACTATATCTCCCTGACTTTTCCGTATGTCTCTTGAAAACAGGAAGACCTCGGCGAAAACTACACCTTACACCATACCATGGTATTGTTGTTGTTGTTGTTGTTGTCTTCACCATATACCACTTCTTCACCCACCTTTACGTGGTCGGAGAGGACCGCGCCAGCCCTGGAGAACTTGCTCTCGCTGGCGATGAACAAGTCCGAAGCCGCGATGCACTCCAAAGACTGCGACGACTCCGGGGCGGTGCGCTCGTTCAGCAGGACAACGTGCTGGTACATCGCGTAGTAGGAGCAAGAGGAAACAGATGAGGCCGGCCGGGTGGGGGGGGATTCGTAAGCTTACGGTGTTATTAGAAAGCATTCACACAATCAAAGAGGCGACCCGTTCGAGTAAATACGTAAGCACAATACTGTACCACAGCAGTAGTAGTCGGAAGACTTGGGGGAAGAAGTCGAAGAAGTCTTCGATTCGAGTGTTTCGCGTTGTTTGTTTTGCCAAGAATATGGAGCCCTCAAAACTCTGGGTGAGTGGAGAGTCCGGAGTGTGGTGGCTATGACCTGCCACCGGAGGCTGGCTGTATCCTGTAGTGCGATTCGGTGACGAATGCCAAGCGTGACCGAGCAAACTCAGTCAAGCGAGGGTGGTGCGGAGGGTGGGCGAGCCTTCGTCGGCTCATTTTCCCAGTCTCCTACAAAATATGCATTTAGATAGATTCATCAAAAACCTTTCGCAGCTGTTGGGAATCAGAACAGTATCTACTATAAAATTAACGAACCCTTGGCAAGAACAGTGATCTTAAAATTATAGAGTACCAGTAGTTCCGAACCCTCCGGAAAAACAGAGTTCTATCAAGAGAAACGAACCCTTGGGGAAGAAACGAAGAACAACGAACCCTTGGAAGAACAGAGATCTATGCATATGCATATTATAGAAGAGTAACGAACCCTTGGCAAGAACAGTGATATGAAAATAATAGAAAATAATAGAGGAGCACCGAACCCTCCGGAAGAACAGAGTTGTGTAAGAAACGAACCCTTGGGGAAGAAAAGAGATCTGGAAGAACAAGAGATCTATAATAGAAGAGAAATGAACTGAAGAGCACTGGTAAAAGATGTAGATAAGAAGGCAATCGACACCACATACCTGGGAGCAGTGAAGGCCGAGATCATCGCAAGTCTCTCCGGCAACGTCCCAGTAGAGCGGAAGCCCCATCTCGTCGACCATGCCGCCCCACTGCCCCTCGCTGAAGATGGCCACGTCCACGTGGGCCCCCGGCTCGGCGACGGCGATGCTGTGCAGCGAGGCCTCCATCGCTCGGACGTAGTATTGGTGGGGCAGGCTCCTGTAGTGATTTGGGTTGCGTTGGTTGTTGTTTAGACGGACAAGGGGGGGGGGGGGAGGGGAGGAATAATAAAAAAGTGAGGTTTGTTGTCGAGCGCAGCTAGCAGGCAATGCAACAAGAATTTTAATTTTCCTCATTTCAACACTCGGAAGATGGGGGGCGTTCATCATGTCGAATGGGTGATGAGAGGTTGGTGGTGAATCCGAAGAACCGGCAAGTCAAAGGCGGGGGGCATGTCCGGCTTCTGAGCTGTTGTTGTAAGCGAGAACGACAGTTCGGTGGCCCCCCGTTAACTTGTCAACAGCTACCTTTCTATGCGATAGACAGATCCTGGAAACATACAAAAACTACGCAACTTTCTCGGGACGTTGTGCGTGCAACGGACGACCACCCGAGCACTGCTGTATAATCTTTTCGCTCAATGAAATAATTGTAGGGTCAACTGCTGCAAGTCGGGCCGGGCACCACAGAGGCTTTACCACGAGACCAAATGTAGTACATGGATGTTCTATCGATCAAGGAACCTTACCGAACCATGGACGTCCCGCCTTACGCATATGTATGTTCAACCTCTTCCAAAGATCCGCGGACGTGCCACAACAAAATGTGAAAAGATCGTATGATACAATACAGCAGTCTACGTCCCGCGACGGAAAGAAGCTTTGTCTTACCTGTGCAGAGGTGCAGCCCCTCGCAATCGCTTCGACAGGTCTACGGAAGACGGCGCCCGGTCCACGTGCACCGAGACCAGCCACGACTCGGAGTCGCGGCCGTCCTCGCCACCACCACCACCATGCTGCATCATGAACGAGTCCGGCAGCACTCCCGCGCACTGCTCTCGGTCTGGCGGCACGCCCAGCCCGCGTCTCCTCTCGATGCGCTCGGCGCAACGGTTCTGCTGCGCCTCCTTGCCGGCGGCAGCAGCGGCGGCTCGCACACCGCCGCCCGGGCTAGCAGCAGCGGTGGCAGCGCGGGTGCACAGGAGCACCGCGGAGGCGGTGGCCATCATGGCTACGAGGCGCACCGTGGTGGAGGACTGCTTCTTCTGTTGTTTGGGGTGGCCCTTGTTCCAAGAGGGTGACGGCGACGAGGCTGCCGGGTCGGAGGGCAGGGTACTCGGTGCTGGCCTTGCGGGCGCCGCCGCCGCCCCCGCTGCGGGGTCGTGGAAGAACCGGCCGTGGGAAGCTGAAGGGGCGGGCGTGGCGCTCTTCGTGTTGCTGCTGCTGCTGCTGCCGCCGCCGCCGCCGCTGGCGCCGAAGATTTCCTCCTTGTTGGTCGCCGAGCGGCTTCGGCGGTGTTGGCCCTTGGAAACTCGGGGAGAAAGGCCGTTAGGAGTCATCATGCTGCTGCTGGCTGCTGCTGGCTGCTGCTGTCTCTGCTGTCTCTCTCGTCCTCTTGCTTGTCTGTCTCTCTCGCACTCCGCGATCGCAGAAGGGTAAGGTTGAGGCTAGGGGTCGGCTGGAGTATGATCCTGGCTCTTGGTGGCTGGTTGAAGAGGAGTGAACGAAGGGGGGCGATGAGGCCGCGACGATAACGATCCTAAAAATACTCGACCGAAAGAAGATTTCTCGTTTTTGTTCTCGGGCCGAAAACCCGGGGTCACAGGAATTCAAACCTGACGTTTCACGTTTTGATTGGTCAGGCCCTTTCGTGCCGCATGGTCCATCTTCCCGTGTGCAAGTTTATGGTTTCCAAATCTTTATCTTCCTTTCTTTGGACAAATGTTGACTTTTTCGACCTTTTGGGCAGTCTGCCTCCCGATGAACGAATGCGAATCAGCTGTTCGACCTTTGAGAATAGTCACAGCTTTGGCTGAGATGTCTACAGATCGCCTATATGTTTCGCCAGGGCCCACGTTTGATTTTTTCAAGATGCGCAATTTTCGCGCAAGAGTTTTTCCAACACCACCAGCTTTTTTTGGACAGATCTTGGCTCAAGATTTATTTGCTCCGAGGTGGTCTTTGGGCCGAATCTTGCACAACATCTTGCTTGCTCTGCTGGAAAAAAATCAAACGTGGACCTTGGCGAAACAAATAGGCGGCCTGTATACATCTCAGGCAAAGCTGTGACTATTCTCAAAGGTCGAACAGCTGATTCCTGATTCGCATTCGTTCGGGAGGAAGACTGCCCAAAAGGTCGAAAAAGTAAGCATTTGTCCAAAGAAAGGAAGATGAAGATTTGGAAACCATAAACATGGGTCTAAACGGCTCTATATCTTCTAGACCGCCCCCGCCCCCTTTTCCTGTCAGCCCGAAGGCCGACGTGTCCTGTGACCCCCCTCCAGTGATGGACGAGCCGTCCTGATGGAGAAGGGGAGGAGCGCGACAACAGTAAATTGTACCCCCACAGTGCGACTATGGCGGTAAAACATGGAAACAGGAAGCGCGGTGGCGTGTGCACTTCTAAGAGTTAAGGAATAATAAAAACACACACAGAAAGACTAAAACCCATTCGAGATATATATACCCACAGTCGAACGGGATGTGGTGGAGTCTTTTCAGTGAGTGAAGGAAACCGGCTGGGTAGAGTTAAGGAATAATAAAAACACACACAGAAAGACTACCCATTCGAGATATACCCACAGTCGAACGGGATGTGGTGGAGTCTTTTCAGTGAGTGGAGGGAAACCGGCTGGGTACTGGACTTATTTCGAGTCTTTTTTAAGTCTACACTGATGATTTATACCAGTGATGCCAGCTGGTGCTAAGTACAAAAACATCTGTATAGGTAACTTACATTTTACAATACATCCCCTGTAGTTCTCTACTGGGTCAACGGCAAAATATCGGGGAGAAACCCTCCGTTGTGCCGTGTATAGAGTCTTATTATGTCCGGACATTCTTTCTTGCCGAGGGTGGATGGGTACCATACGGCAGTGTGGCCTGTGCCGCTGTTTGACGCTTGTGGGCAGCACCGCCTATCCACCCCTGCCGCAGGGAGAGCGGCTTCAACGTTCTCTCCCGTGCCCTTCATCCGCCATCTGCTTGGTGGATGTTACTTTTCCCTTTTCCCTTTTCTGCACAGCACCACGGCAAAACCCCCGCCCGCCTACATTGTACAGCGCAGCACACAGCACATGGAACCGTCAACTTCCCCAGCTGATCATTTTTTTTGGGGTTGGTTGTACCCAGTACCTGCTGTAGACGGCGGTGCAATAAGGAACGACGCCCCATGCACCCATGCATGAAGGATGCAACAAGTTGTCGCATGGGTTTTACAAAGCATGTTTTTATGCACACGGTTTAAACGGGACAGAAAATAGCGGCACCAACGGCGGTGGCCCCTTCCACGCCGTCTTGTACATCACTGGTGCAACCGCGTTTTTTTTGCCATGGGGTTTTTCGAATGACCCGAGCTTCGGCAACGAAAAACACACCTTTCTATTGTCTTCTTGCAGTGTTGTGGTCAAGCGAGATGGTAAAATAGATGGACGAAGGATGATTATGAGCTGGCCATTCCCCATTCGGTGACGATGTCGTGAGGTACACAAGAAGCACATATTTCCATCAGTCGTATCAATGCGTCCATCCCGGGGATATAGCGCTTGGTTGATGAGAACCCATTTCATTTCCATTCGACTCTAAGGGGTTTACGGCGTACATGTCCGACAGAGAGCCCTCTTGTTGTGTCAACGCAACACCCATTCAATTAAAACGCCAACATTCATTCGTCTAATAATATTATCGCCTGTGATGTGTGCACCGCATTTGAGTTCTGGACATGTACGTACTTACGCCAAAAATGTGCAAACGCATAGATAGCCAACGCAACGCCATATACCGGTATATCCCATAAACCCTCCTGCCCCCACCCGACGTGAGGAAAATACCTCCTACAGATGTAGCATAAGGCCTGATCATGAGACACAACAGCAGCAACAGCAACAAAAGTATGGCCTCGGTACGGTACATCAAATTGCTCACCGCCAGCCTAGCACATTTTTTTCATTTCCTTTTTGCTTCAGCTGGTACTCTTAGAGAGAGACAAAAAACTCAAGTGCCACAACACAACGCCGGTAAAAAAAAAAAGTTCACGTTGTTCACGTACACGACAAAAAAAAGTGGAGTGCACCCACACATACCCTTGTAAAAATACTGTAATCAACTCGCCCCCCTCACCATACATGGAGGAAAAAACGTTCAAAGGCCCTCGCTCCTGCAACGATGAATAAGAATACTTCCGACTGGGTCTGCAAGAGGAGGAGAAAAAGTTCTGAACGTCGAGTCTCGGGGCCGCGAGGTGACACACCATCTCGGCCATCTCCAGCGCTCAAGATTAGTCTACACAGCAACACAGCATTTTCAGTGCCAAAGGGTACACCATGTAGAGCCAGGCGAAATCCCCGGGGTCTTCAGCTATGCGTCCCCGCCCCCCGCGGCCCCTTCGCCCAGATTTGTCATTCTGGTGGCAAAGCGTCGATCCATTCTCCAACCCTATTTTATCGTGCACCCGACCCTTACGTTCTGCAACACATGACATGTCGCCGCAACGTTACCCCCATCGCAGGACCCATCTTTGGTGGTAACAGCACCACTGCCGGCAAACGAATGGCTGGCAGGATCAACAGCAGCCCCTTAACTGTGCATCGGGCGGTGCTTCCTGGGATCCGCGTTAGTCTCCTCGACAAAACCTCTCGATCTGCGGCAACAACAACAACAACAACAACCAACGATTGCCGTCTAAAAAATACTTCACCTGTACAACCACAACCCTCGCGTTAGCCCCTCCCCCTCTCCCCTTCTGTTTCCTCGTTACATCGTCATTAGTGTGTATCCTTGCCGCTGCTTCTCCTAGGACTCTGCCATACTCGTGCTTACAACCCCTCCATGTCGCCGACCGTGTTGCTCGCGTTATTTGATGATGTGCCGCCGGCCTGGTCATTGTTTCTCCTCCAAACTTCGCAGCCTCGCCTCCACCTCGGCCATTTTCTTCGCGTTCTTGGCCGTTTTCCTGAAAAAAAATAAATAATAATAACGAGAAAAAAAAACGGAAACAAATTACTTTTTGAAAAATACCAATGTACCATAGCGAGCTGAACGGGTACCAGCGACGATCGCATCACATTCATTCGCGCTCCATCGCTTGTACTGCACCGGCAACCGCGCTTCTGTAGCCCGGGATCAACAGCCGAGATACGAGGAATACCAGCCAGACAACACAACTAACACAAGAAAATACCGTAGGAAGGCACGACAGAATACAGAACCTGGGAGTCTAGAAGTTGAACATCAAAAAGGGACCAAAGCTAGCAACGTTTTGCGCAACAGGGGTCAGGTAAAAGACTCTTTGACACTAAAAGCTGGTACCATACATTGTCGATGTCGGGTCATGCTCATTCACAAAAGAAAATAAGAATCGAGCCTCTTGTAGAAAAATAGCTTCTTGGGGTGCCGGGGGGAGAGAGGAGCGGGGAACGACAACCCCAAGTCAACAGACAGCAGTGACGGCTGTGCTGACGTAGCGGGCGCACGTATTTGAAGGCACAAAAAAAGGATGGTGGAGGCTTGAACCCGACACGTAGAGACCACGGTCGCTTTGTCTCATTTCCCTTCGAGCATTGTTCGCTTCGGTCCTCGAGGAAACCGAAAACACAAACAAGTACCACAGAGGGGAGACGCGGATCAATATCTCATCTACATGCACCACCCAAAAGAAAACACACACACACACACACGCGCGCGCGCTCAAACACACAACACATTCGCGTATAAACACTTACCGGTCGATGTCCTGCAGAATCTCCGCCTTCCTCGCCTCTTCTGGCGACAACACGGGAGCGGATTCTTCGGGCGAAGCTGCTGCTGCTGCTGCTGCTGCCGCCGCCAGCGGCTGTGATGATGGTGTCGCCGCCGAGGTTGACAATGATGATGATGACGTCACCGGTGTTGTTGGTTCGTCGGAGAGCACCGCGTCGAGAGCAGCGGCCGCTACCTTGTTCTTCTCGCTCGTCGCCCTGAAAAATAGAGAAAAAAAAAACAGAATAAGGGTGTGTGTGTGTGTACTCATGTAACCGGAAAAGCGATACATATTCTGCGTTTATCCGGCCCAGGCTACGGTTCACACGGATGAACCCAGATCCTCGCGTCTACTGTGCCAAAACACGGGGGGGGGGGGGGGAGGCGTACTCGTGTTTCGCATGCCTTAGCTCTTAGACCGTTGACCACCACACATCCGCGAAAGGATGGAGCATTGTTCACACAGGGCAGTTGGCCGATGGCCGATAGTCACTCGTTCCTTCCTACTTTGCCAAAAGGGGGGGGGGGGTAGCGTAGCGAAGCAGGACATGAAGAGGAGAGAGCCAAGCAAAGAGGAGCGGAGGCAAGAAGGACAGCCAGCGCAAAAAATGTCCCTTCGCGATCTTAGCGGTGGAAATCAAAAGTACGTCCCATAGCAAACGGATGTCAAACACCGCTGCAGGTGGTTGTTGTCACGAAATAGAAGGTACGAGTGGCAGCGGTCTCTCACGTAATGTCCTCTCTCAGCGACTTGAGGTCGTTCATCCACACGCCTCCGGAATCGTCCTTCAAGGCCTTGGGGCCGATCGTCGCGCCCGACTCCAGCATGCGCTCCAAATCTGATCGCATTCCCCGCAAGCGACCGCAAGACACAACAGACACACGACGTCAGAATATTCGTGTCACGGCTGCGTGCTGCTGACCCTCGCCTTGTCAACAAAAGAGACGCCATGCTACCTAAAAATTCCAACAACATGCCTTCCAAAAAAATGTTGGGTTTTAGCAAGCAGCAGAATGTTGTGATCGCACAGCAGCTATTTTCGTGTGCAGTGTGTTCATCGTTGGCATCGTGAAAGTGCCCAAAAAAAATCAGGAGGAGGCTTGCCTCGACTGCGTTGCCTGGCAACAACGACGGGCGATCTCGCAGTCGAAAATCAACGTATGTCGGCGTGAGGCGCCAAACATTATTCGCCGTGCTTCGGGGGGTGCTACAGAGAGAGGTGCGGAGAGACGGTCGGGCTGCTGCTGCTGCTAGCTTCAGGAAGAGTGGTATCACTGATATTAATCATCAGCGTATAGACTTAAAAAAACTCAAAAATAAGTCCAGTACCCGGCCGGCTTTCCTCCACTCACTGAAAAGACTCCACCACATCCCGTTCGACTGTTGGAATATCTCGAACGGGTAGTCTTTCTGTTTGTGTATTTATTATTCCTTAGAGTGCCTGGTCACGAACGGCCTCGAAGCCTCTACACCGATACCAAGAGTCCGCCTGTGACACTACACAGCAGTAGCTTCATCGCACCCCTCCTCCGTCTCCAGCATTCGCCAAGTATGGACAACGTCAGCCTCTTCTGCCACTTTGCCTTAACCACCAACACTACTACCACTTCCACAAGCAACAACTGCCGCAGTATGGGATAATCCTCGTCGAAGGCACTCTCAGCAACAGCAACAGCAACGAACAACTACGCCAAAACCAACACTAGCACCAACCAATGTTCGGGCCAATGTCTCGACTGCAGGCAAACGGGTCAGAGTCTAAGCCAACAACAACTGATCACCCCTGTGATACGATGTTCGGAACTTACCCCGGATTACCTTCCGAACCTCACGAAAACAACATGCCACGGGTCAGGACGTTAAAGAGCACCTTCCGATCTTCATGGCAACAGCCCACATGCCACCTACAAGGGTACCGGTCGAATCACATGACCACAGCCACTCAAAGGCATGTAAGGGTACCTTCCAACCCTCACTAACATTAGGCCACATTCCACCGGTGAGTCCCAAGTCTAACTCACCCTCCACCCGACGCTGCAGGTCCAGCATGGCCGTGTCCTTCTCGGCCAGCTCTTGTTCTAACTCCAGGGTGGCCGCTCTTGTCGCAGACGCCCTCTCTCTCGCTGCCGCGCCGGCTGCTTCCTTCGCCCTGCGCTCTTGCTCCGAGCGATTCGTCTGGCTCATGCGTCGCACCAGCATGCTGCGCATCTCGTCCGCCGGTGATGCAGGCTGTACGTGAGAGGAGGAGGGGGGGGGGGGGGGGTCACACGACAAAACGTCAAAAACAGAAGTATATCGCACACGCTTGAAGCAATTTGCCGCTGTTACCCGCAGTGAGAGTGACGTCTGTTCACTGGTGTAGCCGGATATCGTGTACGACACAAACACAACCCCTGGACCGATTTTCAAAGCTCGATTACTCCACAACAAAGAAGATGCATAAATGAAAGAATACATATTCGGAAAGCTCTCGACGAGACGGCTTCAACGTCGCCGTTTTCAGCGCTGTGACTCTTTCTGCCAGTTGAGAAATCGGGCTTTGAAAATCGGTCCAGGGGATGTGTTATCTTGTGCGGTATGCGGTACATAGCACGGTCGACATGAAAAAAACAGCACACACACGCAAAAATTTGTCTTTTCATTCGGCAGCCAGTTAGCGCGGTCGGTGCTACTACTAAACACAAACACAAACACAAACACACACACACACACACACACACACACACAAGAGAAGAAGAGCGCGCGTGAGAGACAGCATGGGGTACGAGGTGAGCTACGCCTTATTATAGTGTCAATAGTAAACACTGCTGTAGGATAATGCCAAGGAAGCTCAACGCTTCAACAAAAAAATAAGGTACAATATGCAATACTTGTAGATTGCGAGGTGAACGAACGTGTGGTGGAGGGAGAGAGCTCGGCCGAGTGAGGCAAGGGGCGCGTACGCATACCTGTCGGCGAGCGCGCCTAACGTCTCCGGGCAGCTCCCTCTTCGCCAGCTCCGCTTCGACGATCGTCACGCACTCGCCGAGCTCCGCGCCGCTCTCGAGGGCGTTCACAAGCACCTCGTACGCTTCCTGCAGCAGCACAAGCAGCCGTTCGTTTATTTCATCCGCGGAAGAAGAAGAAGAAGAACAAGAACAAGAAGAAGAAGAACGACAAAACGACCAGTTACTACAGAAGAACAAGAACAAGGAAGAGCGGGACGGACAAGGACGGTGTTGGCATACAACCTGTGTTAGCCTACACAAGCTGATTTGTTGCAAAGAGAGGGATGGGCACGTGCACACCGGAACAACAACAACAACAACGTCAAAGACGGAGTTACCCCGCAGGTTGACCCTCACGCAGCTTGGACGTGGTCGCGGCCAGCTCACCCGAAAACTCATCTTCCAAGACGTAGAGGTGGATGTGGGATCTGTTCACCTGCCACGAAAAAACTCTTCGCCACAAACTGCTCTATGAACATATCCACATGTGCTCGTACCTTGTGCTCCTGGATAAGCAGCACCGCCTGCGTGGCCGCCCAGAGCGCCTGAGACTTGATCTGCTCCCGGTCGAACGGCGGCGCGATTGTGCTCAAGATGCCGATCATGACCCCCTCGTCTGCTGACCCTCCCTGCGGGTTGTCGTCGTTGTCGTCGTTGTCGCCGTTGTTGTTAGAACAACACGCGGGAGAGAGAGAACACATATAATACGTTCGTATGAGGATCGAAGCGGGTGTTATTTGCTGCTGCTGTGACGTGCTACTGCTGTTGCTCATGCTGTGATGTCGGGCGTAACGGCAGAGATCGCGGTCGACGTGTCATTGTTGCAGCTACGCCAGCACACGGAACCAACAAGCGAACCCGATTTTCTACCTCTCGAACACACGCGTATCAAATACAGCCTCACGAACGCATTCTTTGCCATCCATCAGCTATAAGCGGCCGGCCGCCGGTTGGCTAAACAAAAAAATAGCGCTCATTAGTCTTCAACAATCGTGCACGAAAACAACATCTGGAAAGGGGACTGCTACACCATACCAAGCATCATTTTTCCCTGTGTTGAGCTAGCTCTATATCTCTGTCCAAAAAAATCCAGAAACGGTTCTATCCCCGGCCTCCGCAGTCTCAATTAGTCTTCGCCTTGAGAGAGAGAGAGGCACGTGGCCAACGACGAACACCACCAGCGCAACAACACAAGACACGGAACACAATCTGGTCTACCGTATACGACACAAGATAAGACACCCCCTGGACCAATTTTCAAAGCTCCATTACTCTACGATGAAGGGAATGCCGTTATCAAAGTATAGGGTTAGGTTAGCTCTCGACCAGACGGCTTCAACGCCGCCGTTTTCGGCGCTGTGACTCTTTCTGCAGTTGATAAATCGAGCTTTGAAAATCGGTCCAGGGGGTATGTTATCTTGTGTCGTATACGGCACTCCATTCCTTCACCACACCTATCATAGGTTCTTTCAAAACGCCGCCGAACTGGAGTGCACCCGACAAAAAAAAAAAAAATGCGGCAAAATTGTGTTTCTTTAGCACGTTTTCTGCACCTCCGAGTTGCCGTAGTTGATCGCCTCGGCCGCAATGCCTCCCATGAGCACGATGGAGAACCTGTCGATCGACGACTTGGTGAGCTTTCCGTCCGCCATCTGCTTGGAGAGGACGGGGTCGGCGAAGACCGTGCCCCCCTGAGCGCCGGTCAGGCCGCTCCCCAACTGGTCAACCAGAAGCAGAGAGAGGGCGGCACAGAAGACCAACGATGACAACAGGAAAAAACAAAAAACAACCAATCACACCGTCAGCAACGCCATCAGCAACATCATCACCTTCAACAACAATAGCAGCAGCAACAGCAACAGCAACAACACCACCCACAACATCATCGCCATCGTCAGCAATATCATCATCACCACCGCCAGTAAGATCAACAACACCACCCACAACAACAGCAGCAGCAACATCATCATCATCATCAACAACAACAAAACCACAACAACAGCAAAATCGACGCCAACAACACAGAACAGAAGCAGCACCACCAACTCACAACGAACGGATCAAGCAGGCACGCCTGCACGGGGCAGCCGAGGAGGTAGGCCACAAGGAAGTGCCCGGCCTCGTGGCGGATTATCCTCTCCCGGTAGGCGGGCACGATCAAGCGCGTCAGAGACTCTGACAAGGCCCCGTTCAGCAGCAGCCTGTCCGCGAAGATAAGACCTGAAGAACGGGCAAAGCGGGGTGCGATGAGAAATGTTGGTTCGCCACGGCAGAAAGCGACAACAGCAGGACAGCCAACAGCGTCGACGACAACGGGGGCGACGAATCATGGGTGGGAAGGAGTGCACGTAGATCGGCCGTTTACAGCCGGTCGGCGCTGTGTTTCTGACCACCCCAGCCCCGCAATATCGCAAAA
Source organism: Ectocarpus siliculosus (assembly GCA_000310025.1). Taxonomy (NCBI): domain Eukaryota; class Phaeophyceae; order Ectocarpales; family Ectocarpaceae; genus Ectocarpus; species Ectocarpus siliculosus. The sequence goes on from FN649734.1 coordinate 2,034,761, forward strand.
CGTGAGCCCAATCATTCGGGCGAGTTGCGACAGGGATGCGCCTGCGTGCTTGATGCTGCCCTGCAAGGATGAAACATGTGTACTCAAGATCAGAGGAGCATGCTGCCTCGTCGTCGTCGTAGCTTCTGAATGGCCTCGAACCCTGCAACTCCAACCCCGATCGTCCCCTAAACCCACCACCAACTGAATGTGAGAAGAGGAGCGAACTAGTCTTAGGGTTAGGCTTTATCTACCGTACCACTTACAAAACAAAGTAACTCGTTTGTCGAAGTTCACGTCTCGCAAACACCGGCATCGCAGAACCAGCGACCTCCGTCCACCTTTCCCCAACGCATGTACAGTTCCTGACATCTCCCCTGCGGTATCGCAAAACTTGTCTATTGCTGAGATGATCGGTCTCACCTAACGTCCAGGGGATGACGGTCTGCAAAGGGTCCAGGCCCATCAAAATGCCCGCCAGGTACTCCGCTCCAAACACCCCGACCCCCTGCGGAGCAAAAGAAGAAACAAAAAATGCAGGTCGGTCGGTCGGTCGGTCTACCGTGGAAACGAACGGGCATCTCCCGTGCGGCCAGTAGCCAGAACATGGCCCGACTTTCTTGCACAATTCAAAGGCATGCCACCAGCGACAAAGCCGGGAGGTAGGTAGGTAGTTCCCTCATGCGGTTGGGGGTGTGTGCGCAATCTAAGCGGGGGATTCCCTCCCCCCCCCGCGGTCTTTTGGTTTTCGACACGCACGAAGAACATCGGACCTCTACCCAGGAACACGCCAGGGGGAGATGCACAATCCGTCGGCGACGGCCTATTGCAGCAACAAGGAGAGAGAGAGAGAGAGAGAGAGAGAGAGAGAGAGAGAGAGAGAGAGAGGATCGTTGCCCCCCATCGCTTTGCAGGGGAACAAGACCACACGATACGGACAGCAACCATGGTCGCCTCGAGCGCGCTTGATGAAACCCGAGCTAGAAGCTCCAGCATACCGCTGACAGCAACGAGCCAATCAGCGCGATGCTCCGTCACACGCGAGAATAATGACAAGGGCAACCGCAACAACATCTCCCACCCCCACCGCCACCGCCACCGCCACCGCCACCGCCAACAACAACAACAACAACAACAATCGCCACCGCCACCGCCACCAACAACAACAATCGCCACCACCACACAACAACAATCGCCACCGCCACCGCCACCGCCACCAACAACAACAATCGCCACCACCACAACAACAATCGCAACTACCACCACAACAAAACAACAACAACGACAACATCATCAGGTTGCGCCTTATCTCATCGCCGCCAGCCAGGACAACACCACCATCACCACCAACAACAACAACAGCAACAGCAACCACAACCACAACAGCAGCAGCAGCAACAACAACAACAGCACCGCGTTGACCCTGGTGGTCTCACCGCCGCCAGCCAAGACCCCGTCGGCCTCCCCGGTGCCAGGTTCTGCTTCTCCACGCCCGACAGCGACAGAAGCTTCTCGGCGGACACGTCCCGGCTCTGGGAGGAGGGACCCTTCGAAAAGTCGATGGAGCCGAAGCCCCGAAGCAGACCGGCCGCCTGACGACAAAAACACGCAAAAACACACAAGATACTTTCAGTCTCATTGGTCAATACCCGTGGGCGGGGCGGAACTTTCCTTTACCCGCCACCTCGGAGTCTCATTGGCCAATATCCGTGGGCGGAACTGTCAATCGTTACTCCCCAACTCGGAGTCTCATTGGCCAATACTCGCGGGCGGAACTTTCATCTGTTACCCCCCACCTCGGAGTCGGGCCAAGTAGAAGGAAGGTACAGGGAGATGTTTGAGGGATGGGATAGCCAGGATAAGACGGTAGCTTTGCTGGGGCATAGCAAGTAGGTTGAAAGGGATATCGATAGGATAGATAGACTAGGGAAGACGTTTCTGAGTCACCTTTGGCAAAGTAGGAAGGAAAGATTGGCCATCGGCAATCGGTCCTGTGGGAACAATGCTCCGTCCTCTCGAGGACGCGTGGTCAACGGCCTAACCGCTAAGGCATGCAAAACAAAACAGTAAGCCCCCACCTCGGAGTCTCATTGACCGATACCAGTGGGCGGAATTTCCATCCGTTACTCCCCACCTCGGTCTTAAATGAGCTACAGACGTAAAAAAAATCGTGGCGTCTCGAGTACGGTTCGGTGGGGAATCGCAATACTTGTGAAAGGACCAGAACGAAACGTCGGGGTTGTTTGGGGCGGGGATGGGGGGACGATGTTTGGCATGCCTTTAGTTGTTAGACCACGCGTCCTCGAACGGACGACGGACCATTGTGGGGTGGAGGGGGGGGGGGGTATATTGGCGACATCTACGGCAAAAAAACTGTCGTGAAGCCTTTTCAGCAGGCGGGCCGGGCCGCCTGGCAACGAAAACAACCGGCGTAGCAAGACGACTACATACCTCCACACACAAACACACACGCACGACTCAGAAAAGACGAGAGCAAGGGCGGCAAGAAAACGACAGCCCGAAGGTTGAAAACAGAATAAATGGGAGGACTGGACGTGGAGGGTTGCGTGTGCATCCACCCAAACGTCGGTGGCAAAAATCGTAACAACGATACGCCGGTGTGAAGGTATCGGTACGACGGACTGCTGCGGCAGACAGCAGCAAAATTCGAGCAATTGAGTGCCATATGTAAACACGTCACACACACAACATTCCAAATATTGAGGGAAAAAATTAACCTTTGTACCACGGAACGGTGGAATGGTACGGTAGAGGAGGGGGTGGATAGCAAGCAGAACATATCCGAACTGTTCGACCAACAACAGCAGTGTTCAGCAACAACCATGAGCAGCATCCACGGCAAGCGATAACTACGCAGCAGCAGCAGCAACAACAACAACAACAACAACAACAACAACAACGAAAAGAAGAAGAGGCACAACAAGAACAACAAGAACAACAGCAACAGCAACACATACCTTCAGGGCGTTGTAGGTGTTGGTGAGGTTGTCGTGGGGGTTTTCCTTCTTCAGATCGAGCTTGAGTTCGCCGGACATGACGTTGAGCAGCTGAGGAAAGGAAGGCAATTTCAAGCAGCGAAAAGCAACCGGCCATTCACATCCAACACGAACACAAAACCGAACCGAGCACGGTACGTTAGTAAGCCCAAAACCTAAACTTTTCATCTCGCTTCTCGGGCTAAGGTCAACGTTGAACATGCCTCTGATTTGCCCAAGAAGGATGAGCATAACTAAAAAAGCTTCCTTTACGAATGCATGGTACATGTTATGAGAAGCACATGACGCCCAAAACAAAATGTCCCACCATCCTGCCCCTTGGACGAAACGTTCTGAGAAGCACATCACGCCCGACACAAAAACGTCCCGCAATCCTGAACATTGTACGAAACGAAAGCAACGCTTGTTTCCTGCAACGCCTGCGGAGCCAGTGAGCGTTTGTCGTTGGGTTTGTCGTCCGCAAGACTACTCCACCAATCAGATCGAATAATTCATCAAATGACGCTCGATTCGGATGGAAAAGGTACATAGTGCCTCCACGAAGGCTACAGATTTTCATTGCTATTTTATCACAATAGACCCTTTGCCTGTGGATAGAGATGGATGATTCGTTGGGCTATGTTAGGAGCAAGATAAAACATTCTTTGTCTCACCTTGCTCGCCTCTGCCATGCCGATCTCCAGCTTGCTGCCGGACCGTCGTAGGAGGTTGAGGCACTCCTGGGAAAAAACGAAACAAAACACGCTATCAGCAAGTACTGTATAGTGGGAGAGGAGGGCGAATGCTCTCCGAGAAAAAAAGATAAGAGCTCACCGTTAGGGTCACTTCAAGGTACTGCTGTATGTCTACGGAGGGGGTGAGGCTTTGTCACGCCAACGGTCATGGTCGATACGATAAGTCGATACGATCTATGTCGAAATAATATCCGATGCGATATCCAAAAACAATTGCCAGGCTTGTTACAAAGTACCCGCCTCAAGCAACTCGCATCATTGCATTGCCAAGAGCACTACAAATGTAGTACTGCCTGGGACAAGACCGGTATATTGTCTGCTCACATACAATATACACAGACCGAAAGCAATGATCTCGGGGGGAAAAATATATATATTTAGAAACCCATACAATACGCTTTGGAGAGGGGGGGGGGAGGGGGGGGAGGAGGTTCAAATTCAGCAATCTACTGCTGTGCTGTGCATTCAAAGGAGCGGAGCAAGATTTGAGCCACTCGAATACCAATCAATCGTTCTAAAACGTGTACAAAGTAGGTACTGACGATTCCATCCGATGCAGCGCATCAAAAGTGGAACGAGCGATGCTTCGAAGCTTCAAGTACAGTACTGGGCCCGCCATAGTGCCGGTATGTGCCCAGAGATAATATCGGCACTATTGAGGGCACCGGCACTAATCAGAATAGTGCCTCAATAGTGCCGATTCGGCACTATTGAGGTTTCGAATATCCCTCAATAGTGCCGGTAATAGTGCCGGTCCGGCACTATTGAGGAGATGTTTGATTTCATGCTGTGGCGCTCATGCGTTGCGGCGCTAACAGAGTACGAAATGGATCAAACTTGGTGAAGGTCTACTTGTATCGTGGGCGTAGGCATCCTTTCTCGCGACAAGTATGGTTACCCCTGTCGCACACACAGAGGGCGAGTTGTAAAAAATATTACTTGCATGTTGCCGTTATTTTCTGCCTGCCTCAGCACATGAACTGTACTGCACACCCTGAACTGTCGAAACTGCTGTTGACGGCAAGATGCTTGTAAAGCTCCCGTTCGTACAGAGTGGACGAAGCTAATCTCAGCCCTAGAGCCCCTCCTTCGATGTTGCAAGATACAAAAGACAAGACAGAACAAGAAACACGACAGGAAGCGCACTGCAAGAAAACAAACAATCAATACTACTGCACTACAGTTGTATCTCCCCCCCCTCACTACGTCGCGACACTGGAGTATCTGCCTGGCGTACCCGCTTCGATGTTGCAAGAACAAAAAAAAAAAAACTACAAGTACACGACAGGAAGCGAACCGCAAGAAAAAGAAACAACCATGAACTCTACGTCGCGACAAATTCTCTCATATCTGCCTGGCGCACCCGCCTAGCGGAATGCGCTGCGATCATCGACATCTTCGCTTTCGTTTGGTAGAACGCCGCGTCTCCGTTGCCACTGTCCTCTGCTGCCGCTTCTGGGGCGCCGAAGTGAGACGACAGTTCTTCATAACCCGGTGGCGCACGTGGGGCACGGCGCTCGCGCCCCGTGTTCTCACCGCCGCCGCCCTGGTCCTTGTCGACGCTACCAGCCTCGCCATGAAGTCTCACGCTCTGGATCTTGTTGCGCTTCACGAAGTTCTTCGCCCACCTCTCGCCGGCCTTGAAGTCCTCCACCCTCTCCCTCACTGCTGCAGAAGTTGCGGTGTCAGCCAGCAGGGTTGCCCTGGCAGAACGGCCGAAGCTTCGAAGGATATCGCGTGTGACGGGCATCTTGGCCTTCCGGGCTTTGTCGAGTAGATCAAGAGCTATCTCATCCATCTGCCGCCAAAAAAACAGTAAACAACGCAGAGAGTGCAAAAGATCGAACGGTTAGTTTCGAACGTAAGCATGCTAACCTACACTGCGCGGCGCGGGCAGGCGGACGACGCGTACCCTGTTACACTAAGCTCACACGTTCGAGTATTGTTCCCAATTGTGCACTAGTGTGACGAACACTTGGGACAAAAATGCGGCAGGTACAAACAAGAAGCGCTGCCGTGTTGCAGTAATTTACTGGTTTGAAATTGATTGAAAAGAGGGTGTGTGCGAGAGCACAAGGAACGAATGAACGATGAAAGCGGAGGTGAAAGAAGAAAAACGAGAGACAAAAAAAAGGAAAGAAAAAAGCCGAAAAAAGACAACAAAAAGGAGAAAGAAAGACGAAAAAAAAACGAAAAAAAAATTGGACATCCAGCAGCGAACGAACCAGGCTCCAAAAAAAAAGGGCCCGCAAAAAAAATGGCGGGGGAAGCAACCCAAGGTCACAGCATTGCATGTAGCGCACCTCCGGAAAATCTCCTTTGCGTGCAGTTTTCTGGCTGCCGCAGCCTGCAGCAGTTGCTGTCTCCACCTTCTGCCGGCCAGCCTTCACGGTCCCAATAAATCGAAGCGAGCACTTGAAGCGGTCTGCAATCTGTGCGTGAGACACCTTCTGATCCAGCATCTTCAGAATCTCGAGCTTCTTGTTGTTGTCAGGCCGCGCACGAGAACCCGTTCCCTTCTTGCTTCCCCCGCTCGTCTGCTTCTGGCGTTTAGATGGTCCCGCCCCAGCACCCTTAGCTGGTGTCGCTTTGCGCTTGCTAGTCCTGGCGACACACGTGCTGCAGATGCGGTGCTGCTCGTTGTCCTCAAACACGCTGCCGCAATTGCCGTGGAGCCGCCCGCCACATCCTCCCTTGCAGGGGTGGCCATGAGGGGGTTGCGGCGTCCTGTTTTGTTGAAGGCACAGTTCACCTTCCGCACAAGGCATGGCGACCTCACCCGGGAGATCAGCTACAGGAGCAGAGGAGCGTGGGCGTGCCTCAGGCGATATGGCCAGGAGCTCTTCGACAGACCGAAAGCGCCATTCCGACTCAAGATCCGCCTCCTCCAGGCGGAGGCGTTGGAGGCACTGCTGTACGGCTGCATGACATGGTCACCACTCAGTGGCCACTATCAGACGCTGCGGTCGACGCACCACCGACTGCTCCTTCGAGTTTCGGGTACAAGCGCAAGAAAGACACCTACCGGCAGCTCTCTTACGCCCAGACGCTGAAGAGGGTCGAATGCCAGAGCGTTGAAGCCACGATCCGACAACGACGCCTACTGTTCGCGGGAGCACTGGCAAGACAGCCGGACGGGCGACTCCCGAAACGACTGATGCTCGGCGAGCTGGCGGGGGGGGAGAAGCCACGTAGGGGGGGACAGGAACAGAACTGGCCGAAGTGTGTGCTCGACGACCTGAAGGCATTCGGGGCCGACCAGGGATCTACGAAAACCAATCCATGTTGTCTCGGAATTCCCGTACCGAAAGACACGGCACCGAAGTCAAGGTGGACGGAAGCCGCGAAGGTGGAGGGGGGAGTACCCTGGCATGCGGCGGTGCTGCAGGGAGCTGAGAGGTTCATGACCTCCTGGCACCAGAAGGAACAAGAGGCCAGCCGAAAACGAGCGCTCAAACGAAACCACAAGCCAACAACCAATGGGGCGGGAGGGGGGCAGGAGACGGACGAGACGGCGAGGGAAGAAAGCAAACGAGAAGAGACGGGCCGAGTGGCACGATACGTGCCGGATTGAATTTCTTTTAGCCAATTCCCCCCCCCCCGACGCTGCACCATTGCACCAACCCCCCACTAGTGATGACGTACCATTCGCTGGTTGGTGGCCATGTTTGCGTGTTTGCTTGTTCGTTAGTGGTCTCTCCACCGTGTGCCTTGTTCTGCCTCTTCTTGTTATTTTCGGCCTGGTCCCTTTTTGTCCTCGCTCTTTTTCATTTTATTTTCATTTTATTTTCATTTTATTTTATTTTCTTCTTACTGCTGTTTCCATTTTATATATTTTTCTCTCTTTTTCTGTGCCAGATGGCCTTGTCTCTGCTTGCGTTGTGAAGTACCAAGATTGAACCACGGGGGTGTACCTCTTTCTCTCCGGCCCATGATAGATAGTGACTCCTAGTCTCAGTTGATACCTCGCATAGCGCGCAGAGGGAGTGGAGGATTCCAGAATAATATCTGTCGTTGATTTCTATTGACTTGCGGACCCCTCGGGGCCAGTTTATTTGAGTGTACCTTTTTAGGGTAAGTTAACCTGTGACCACGGGAATCGACCGCGTCGAGTGTTGGATCAATACGGACATACGAAGGTACTGGGTAGAGAGAGATCGGAACGGTTTTTAATGTGAAGACAACAACAACAACAACAATGGTTCGCCTCTGCGTAGGACTCTTCGGGTCTGCAGCAGCACGTGTACCCTCTGTGTTGCGTGTGTCCGCTGTCTTGTGTGTGTGTGTGTGTGTGTGTGTGTGTGAACGGGCACTATTGCGGGGCGCCGTGGTGCCCAATCGGCACTGTAGAGGGGCCGCCTTCAATAGTGCCGATTCGGCACTATTGAAGGCGCTTTCTGTGTCCGGAGATTTTACCGGCACTATACCGGGCATCGGCACTATTCAATCGGCACTATCGCGGGCCCAGTACTGTATTGCATAGCTGGATGTATTATAATTCGAAGGCCCGCCTCGGAAGTACTTCGTATCTCAAAAATAATATCTTTCGCGAATGTCCGTGGCTTCAATAAAGGTTACGTTCCCCACCGCTCAACTTCTCTACATGTTTCTTCCTGCTGTAGGTAGTACTTCGTACGGAGGATACGTTACCTCGGTGTTGCCCTTCTCCAGGATGTCGTCGAAGGCTTTCTTGGACGCCGCGGCTGTTTCATCCTCCGTGTTTCCGAGAGACGAGCACACCCGCCCAGCCGACCTCCTCCCCGCAGACGACACGCCTGCCATCGCCGACAGAGAGAGAGAGAGACAAAGAGAGCACCAAGGTATACAGCACGTTCATTATCGATGCTGGCGGTGCTGCCGAAAGAGTGGCGACGAGGTACAAGAATCAAGCGCGACCGACTTTGTCGACCAATAACGCCAAGCTTGGCATGCGATGAGTTGCGCAGCAAGTATTTGTACAGCGGTTGTTCATCCTCCATCTTGTAGTAAATTGGCCTGCTGTTGACCGGGGAGGGCTTGTGTGCAATAGACGGGCGCCTCTCGGATATCTTGCTTTTCCCGTTCATAACAAACAACTTTTCGGCTTTTCTTGGCGCGAACTCTCAAAATTTTCTCCGTGGTGTGTCGTGGAGATTGCGGTCGGGAGTGTTTTTATACCTGTTGTTGAGTTTCTCCCGCTTGTATGTCGTAGGGGAAAGCGCATTCTACTATTGTACTATAAATAAGGTAGTGTGTGCGTCGTGCTGTACCCGTTCCCCGCCCCCTGATGCTTATCCATTGCTCGGTATTGACGGTGGTGTAAAGCAGTATATACAGCAGCAGTACCGTCATTATTTAGTCGTATGTGTGTCTCCGCAAAAGATCACTTGTATGCCCGCAACACAAATAATGCTTGTGCTGTAGAGAGAAAAGAGAAGCGGGTTTGGGCCGGTGGGCCGCATCGGGTGTGTTGTGCTGATGTAGGTCAGGAGGTCAGAACAGATGCTCGTTCATATTTAGCACACATAGTCCGCAAGGCGCAAACTATCGAAAGGGCAGCAAACAGCAGTAGAAACATGCCGTGCGGGGGGGCCGGGTTAGCGACCTCCAGGGGTTGAAGGAGGGAATCTGGTCGCTATTTCTCCCTGGGGCTGATCGCTTACAACGATACCCAGATATGGCGACGTCATACAATCATGCCTTTACAGTCTGTTGTCGCTGCAAGAAATACAACGATCGCCGCATCCAAGCCCGTGATGCTTCGAGGGATTTACTTACTGCGAGGTCTGTATCAGCATGGTGATGGTGCGCAATGTACCGCGAAAACGTGCATCTAGCCGCTGCATTCTATGTAGATACGCGTTGTAGAAGATTGCTTCTTTCCCGGGTGAACCTCCTATGGTTCAAGCTGACCTGGGGGAAAGCCAGCACGCCGACGGTGATCCCATCTCTGGTCCTCGCGGTGTTGGCGTCCACGCTGCCCCAGACTTCTCGGCGCAGACGGCAGCACGAAGGCATCCGCTCCCCCGCCGCCACTCCACCTGCTGTTGCTGCTGCAGCTGCTGCCCACGAGAAATCCTATCGCCATGGTCGTCGTCGTTGCCGACAGCCTTGATCTCTTGCTGCCGCTGACATGCCGCCTCCCGCTGTGCAGATGTGGCAGTGCATTCATGTTTTTCCCAGCAATGCGTGAACCGCGTGCGGTTGCAGGCCCTTTATCGGTTTAGATGGTGCAACTGGGTTCGAGGGAATGGTACGTGATGTGATGGATGTGCCGATGCACAAGCAGGGTGTGTTGATCTGCCGCCTGACGCTGCTTACTTGTGCTGACTACCAGTTTGGGGCTCTGCTCTGACAGCGGCGGTGTCTGATGATGCTCTCCGTCAACAGCAGGCCAAAAAAAAAATGAGGTCTGCATCATTATCTACGGGCTACGGGCCCCCCTAGTGCACTATCTGCGACCCCCCCGCTGGTGCGCCAACAGTTGGCGCAAGCCAAGAGGGCAACCGCACCGACTCCGATACACGCACCGCCGCCTGGGGAGCGCGCCGCAGCAAACATGGCGATGCGAGGGGTGGGAAAGACAACTCGTTCGACCTACAATGCGGGTGAGATGACAATTCTAGTACAAACTTTTGGGCAGTGAAGATATTTTTCTGTCCTACAGCGAGGGCAGTACTGCACGCCATCCCAGCCTACAGCGAGGGCAGTACTGCACGCCATCCCGGTCTTTGACAAGAGGGTACAGCAGTAACAGCAGTACTGCTGTTGTTCGTTGTACAACCCACGCAAAAGACGTGTATCTAAAGGTGCTGCAGATGAAGGATGTCCATCCTGCTTCCCTCCTCCTTGCTCTGAAAGCTGTGCAAATGCAGTAGAGAAAGCCAACAACAAGATGCACCTGTGTGCCAAGTTCAGAGGGCGCCCCAACACAAGCCCCCATGCCTGCTCCTGTACATAAGGTAAACATACTCCGGTACGTGTCCAGGGCACCTTCGTATCGGTGAGGGGGCATGTGATCAGGCCCCTTTTAAGCCCGACCAGTTGCTAAAAAAAATAATTAATTGCATCCGTCGTGTGGCGACATCAACCAATGCGGTGGGTTGGTGGGCTCTAGCTCCCAACAGGCCGGCAACAACGACTGCTGTTGCTGAATTGCTCGGCAAGAGGCGCGTGCTATCAAGTCATGCTTGCCGCAGACACGGCACTAAATAGTGCCGGACGAGGAGAACAGTACATTGATCCTGCCTCTGTGCTAGTAGTGCTTGCTTACCCCTGCTGTGTAATGGCAACACCGCCAGCAGCCGTAAAAGTCTTGCTTGACTTTGTTCCCGCTCCATAACGACCTTGGAACTGCTACACTACTTGTGCGTTTTATCGGTGTACTGCTGTACCATCACACCGTACAGCGGTAGATTTGACAAGTCGTAAGTAGTGTTTTCTTCTTAGTAATCCGCGCGGGGTTTGCACCCATCAGCGGAAACGCCACGCAAAGAGTAATTTCCGTGTTTTTTAGTCAAGACGTTGGCGGAGACAAATCTATGTCGCCACGACACTTTGTACTCGTCTCCTGACACCGTAGCACGAATCCTCTATTTAGTGTTTCTCTCATTTGCTTCGAAACCCTACTAGCAGAAATCAACTCCCCCCATACAGCCCCACCATCACGATGCATTCACGACAATACCATGCTACAAAAGAACTTGGCAGCATAGTCTATGGCATACTAATCATATCCTGCACGCGCAGCAGCGAGTCACCCCCCCCCCCCCCCCCGGAAAAAAAAACAGGGGCCCCCTCCAAATACCTCCCCCGGCTCGGCCCCGGGGGCCTTGGGTTTACCCCCCGGGCCGAAATCGGGCCCGCCCGCACCCCTCTCGCCCAAACGGGGGGCGCCGGGCCGCCCGGGGCCCCCGGGGCCTCTTCCGGGGCTGGGAAAAAACCGGAATTCGGGGCGGGGCCCGTGGGGGACCTGGCCCGGGGTGGGCGCGGGAAGGGGGAACCCCCCCAATCTAACAACCAAGGCGGGGCGGGGCGGGGGAAGGGTGGGGGAAGGGGAAGGGCTAGCACGGGTTGGGGAG
>FN649734.1:2055444-2067064 GCA_000310025.1 Ectocarpus siliculosus
AATTTGGAAAAACCAGAATTTCCCGGAGGGTTTCTTTCCCTTTCCGGGGGGGATTCACCGGAAACCGGGGGTTAAGGAAGGCGGGGGGGGCGGGGCAGGGGGTTCCCCCCTTCAGGTGGGGGGGGTTTTTCCGGCCCCCGGGCCAATTGGGGGGGAAAGGGGAAACCGGAAAAGGTTCATTGGGGGGGGCGGGGAAATTTTTTCTTCCCAAGAAAAACGCCTTTTGGAAAAAAAATTTTAAAAAAATTTTCCGGGTGGATTTGGGGGTTTTTATTATGAAGGGCTCCCCCCCCCCCCCCCCCCCCCCCCCCTTGGTGTGAGTGCCTCGAGGTTGCATTCGTGAATCGTGGGAATGCCGGGGCACAGCTCCCACCTTTTGGCACTTATCCTAACGTTGCAAGCCCCTGATGGATTCAATCCTGAAATGTCAAAAGCTTCTTGTCAACTATTATAGGCCACCCTTCCAATCTCTGTGCTGATGGATTCAATCCAGGCCCTTCAGGGCTACTCATCCATTTGCCACCCCGTACTTTCTGCAGTGATGGGTTCAAGCCTGAGCTTTCAAAGCTGCTTGTCGACTACCCCCCCCGTTCGCACTTTCTGCTCTCAGGACCTGGATGGATGATGCGGAAAACTCCCTTAACCGCGGAGGTGTGGAGACGGCGCGGGCGATCTACGCCCATGCCTTGGGCCACTTCAGGTCCAAGAAGGGCGTGTGGATGCGGGCCTGCGCGCTGGAGAAGAAGCACGGCACGGCAGAGTCGTTGGAGCAGGCAAGAGCACCGAGTTGGGTAGCTGTAAGCGGGACAACGCCACCCACCACCTATACCGAAGCGGTTGTGCTGTTGCCGCTGCTTGCATGCGTGTGGCCTGTGTTGTTTACTTTTCTGTGTGTCAATCGGATGGTAACGCTGGGCGTAGCAATGCGCCACGCCAAACATGCCGCCCTACTGGTGTGGACGATATTCGCCACCTTCTCTGTGTGTGCGTTTTCAGTTTGGGATCCTTGGTAATCAGAGCGAGCGGGGTTGTTAACTAGGAACCCCCCCCCCCACCCCGTGTGTTGTTATCGCTATTCATTGTATGGCTTTTTTTTTTTTCGTCACATGAAATCAGCGCTCAAAGCATTTTCTGCCGGATTGCATGCCGTTATTTATTTTTTTCTCTCGTATTGTTGTTGTTGTTGTTGAGCGCAGATGTTGAAGAAGGCCGTGACTCACTGTCCGCGTGCGGAGATGCTGTGGCTCATGGCGGCGAAGGAGAAGTGGCTCAGCAACGACGTCGACGGGGCGAGGACCATCCTCAAGGAGGCTTTCCTTGCAAACCCTGACAGCGAGCAGGTACTGCTATTATTGTTGCCGTTGTTGTTGTTGTTGTTGATGATGTTGTTTTTAGAATGAAATGCATCGAAAGGCGGCCGTATATTGTATTTTTTTTTTCACCACTTTTATGTAATCTCAGTGCTCACAGCGTTTCTGCTGGGTATAGGAGCTCCGATCTTCGGTCACACAGCAGAAGGGTTCCGCTCTCCCTGAGACCCCCTCCTGCGGTGCATGCACCTTGAAAGTGCCGCGAGAACAAGCCTACGTAAGTGTGGCTGGTGATGTACTACTGTTGCGTGTTTTTTTCATGCTGGTTGCAAATTCGAACCCCTACTGAAAAAGGTGTGGCTGGCTGCGGTGAAGCTGGAGTGGGAGAACAACGCCTTCGAGCGAGCCCGCATCCTGCTCAAGAAGGCGTGCGACCGCGCCCCCACGGCGCTAGTGTGGATGAAAGCCGCCCTGCTAGAGAGAGAGCTCAAGGCGCCCGAGGCGGCGCTTAAGCTAATTGACACAGCGCTGCCGTCCTACCCCACTTTCGCCAAGCTCTACATGATGGCGGGACAGGTGCGTTTTTTTTGCCTTGACCCTGCTGCTAATCGCTCCGTTGATCTAGGGACCATTGGGGTATTCACGTCCTAGCGCTGCTGGACTGCCGCTCCATTCTTATAGGAACCATTGGGATATTCACGTTCTAGCCCTGCTGGTATCAGTCCGTTGATACAGGGACGATTCGGGCATTCACGTTCGTAGCCGAATGTCGCCCTTATACTTTATAGAACAATATGTCAGCGTTGTGGTTTCGGTGTTTGTTGGGGGTTGCGTGTTTCGCTCTGGTCATGACCTTTTTTACGCCTTTCGCTGCTTTCTGTCCGCATCAGGCGGTGTTAGTGACCGCTAGCATGTAGGGCTTGTCCCGTTTCGTCACCTTCTCGACGCGGCACTGGTGCCATGCTTTTCGGCTTTCGGCGTGCTGCGCTCGCTGCTGGTGGTGGCGCAGAGGGATAGGTGTTGGTGATTGGTTCATTTCGTGTTTTTTTTGTCCTTTCTTTTTTTCTTCTTGTTTCATCACCTCGAAACAGCGGGGCATACCTTCAGCCAATCAGGTGTCCATGGTCGTGTCTATCGTGCCGTGTCTGCCTGTGTTTTATGCGAGAAAGCTCAAGACCGAGACATCGGAGAAGGACCCCCTTTATGACGGACGGAATTATTTTAGTGGAGTTGGTAATGCGAGTAACTTGGAACAATGATACCCATGCTGACTGCTGTAAGGTGACACACCTCTTGCACGACAGCTGTTTAACAGTCTGTGTTTTTTCACCGAAAAAAGTGAGTCCCCTTTTCTTTGCGATTTCAGTGCGCTTTGTCGTTTTCGTAGTATGGCGTGTTCTCAATCACGATGTTTGATGCTGCCCCCCCCCCCCCCCCCATGACGTTAAATATTCAGCTATGCTCGGAGGAACTCAACTTGCCGGAACGCGCTCGAGAGTACTACCAAAGGGGGCTCCGTGCATGCCCTGGGTCTATCCCCTTGTGGCGGCTCGCGGCACGTCTGGAAGAGCGCACAGTGGGGGTTAACAAGGCGAGGCCCATGCTTGAGGTGGCAAGGTAAGGGTGATGTGTTGTTGTTGTCGTTGTTGTCGTTGTTGTCGTTGTTGTCGTTGTTGTCGTTCCAGGCTGAGGCTGAAAGGCAACGTGAGCTGAGCGACATTCCAGCTGTTGCCACACAAGGACGAGGAGAAATCGTTCGTCACAAGACAATTGTTTTGCCAAAAGTGGCGTCGCCGCCCTGATAGTCGTACATGTAGTGATGACTCTGCTGTCTCTTGCATTTCGCTAAACACGCTTGGATCAGAGGATTATATGTATCGCCGCAGTAGCCGCCCAATACGCCCAATATTTTTTCTCGTACTGTACCTTATGTAAGTTCAGAAATTCCAACCACCGCAACGACCAACAACAACCCCAAAATATTTTCTCATTCCACACGCAAAGATACCCATATCACCGCAACGGCCACCAACACACCCCGATAATTTCTTGTGCGTACTCAGGTTGAGAAACCCGAAGAGCGAGGGTCTATGGTTGGAGGCGGTGCGGCTGGAGAGGCGAGCGGGGAACAACAAGGGCGCCGATAGCCTCATGGCCAAGGCGCTGCAGGAGTGTCCCGGGTCCGGCGTGCTTTGGGCGGAGGAGATCTTGGTGGCACAACGAGCCGAGCAGAAAAGTGAGCGATGACCTACGCGCAGAAATTACCAATCTCCTATGGAATGTCCGTCAAAGAGAGTGGGGTTACGTAGACCCTAACCGGAACGCACAAAATTCCACATTTGCTAGACTTCATCCAATATGTTTGTTCGGTGGAAATATAGGGGGGGGTGACGTAGCGAAGTTTCACCTGTGCTACAAGCCTGCATCCAATATATGTGCTTGCTGAGTAGAAACCTGCGTAGGCTGTGCACTGAAAGTGAGGGAGACCGCGATGCGAGAAGCAGGAACAATGGTAGCTGTGGCGTGACGTCACGTCGGTAGGCGTGTTGTGTTGGTATTGGTAGGCATCGCTGGGTAGCAGCCGTAGCGTGACGCCAGTAAGCGTGTTGCACGGTAGGTGTTGCTGTGGAGCTACTGTCAGCTGTGGTTGTTTCTGTCAACCATTGGTAGGAGGGGAATGGTATTGGGAAGATGGCACAGCAGGCCGGAGGAAATATAGGGGGGGGTGACGTAGCGAAGTTTCACCTGTGCTACAAGTCTGCATCCAATAAATGTGCTTGCTGAGTACAAACCTGCGTAGGCTGTGCACTGAAAGTGAGGGAGACCGCGATGCGAGAAGCAGGAACAATGGTAGCTGTGGCGTGACGTCACGTCGGTAGGCGTGTTGTGTTGGTATTGGTAGGGATCGCTGGGTAGCAGCCGTAGCGTGACGCCAGTAAGCGTGTTGCACGGTAGGTGTTGCTGTGGAGCTACTGTCAGCTGTGGTTGTTTCTGTCAACCATTGGTAGGAGGGGAATGGTATTGGGAAGATGGCACAGCAGGCCGAGACGGCAACCATATTTTAGTGGCTGGGTTGTTCCTGCTACCGTTGATGCCATCGTTTTACTCCGTAATTTAGACAAAAAATAAAAAATGAAGCCCACCCTGCCCATCTTGCCTACTTCGTTAGACACCAAATGACAGCAACACCGACACCGGCTAGCCCACAGCGTCTGAAAAATAACGACAACAGCACCACCACCACCTTGCCTACCCCGTTGGACAAGAAATGACAACATCACCAACACCGGCTTGCCTACCGCCTTCCACAAAAAAATGACAAAACACCAACACCCCAAACAGGCAAGTCCCTGGAGGCGCTCAAGCGATGCGACAACGACCCGCACGTCATCACCGCCGTGGCCAGGCGCTTCTGGGCGGACCGCAAATACGCCAAGGCCCGCAAGTGGTTCAACCGCGCTATCACCCTGGACCCCAACATGGGGGATGCGTGGGCGGCGTACTACGCGTTCGAGCTACAGCAGGGGACCGAGGTTGAGCAGAAGGACGTTCTTGACAGGTATGTATGCATACGTGACGATTGCTTTGCGTTACCCGTGGCCATTGATTCATGGCATATATACCACAAACACGCGATGGGCTATGTGTGCAGTGTTTGTGTCATTTGGTGCTGATCGCATACTGTACTGGTTTGTGTTGAAACATGTGTTTTGTGTTGTTTTGGTATTTTACAGTTTTCCGTTTCGGGGACGCAATTTATATCGTGTGACTTGGTGAGATGTTACTCGAAAAACCTTTGACGCGAAAAAACTATCTTATGGCATGGTCAGATGCGACTAAAGAACGTTTTGGCGCCCGGAAACGCGTCAGGTGTGTTGCGGCCGAGCCTGCCCATGGGGAGCTGTGGACGTCCGTATCCAAGACCACCGAGAACAGGCGGCTCGACAAGGCCAGCATCCTCAAGAAGGTCGTGGCCGCATACTTTTCCGACGGCGCTGTGGTGGTCATTCCGGGAGGTCCAACAAGCACCAGCTAGATCATAAAGCGACGGCATCGGCTTTTCGTTAACAACAGGCGGCTGGACAAGGCCAGCATCTTCAAGGAGGTCGTAGCCGCCTACTTTCCCGGCGGCGCCGTGGTGGTCGTGGTTCCGGGCGGCCCAACAAGCACCGGTTACTGTAGATAAGAAAGACAACAGACGATGAAATTGACAATTTTTCCAACATGAGAGAGAGAGAGAGAGAGAGAGAGAGAGAGAGAGAGAGAGAGAGAGAGAGAGCTACGTGTAGGCCGAATGTTGTCTTTCTCGCTGTTTCGTTGGGGTTGCCCTCGAGAGAGAGAGGTCCAGGCATGGTTTTCGATCGAAATTTCGCGGAAGCGGCAAAAACACCCCACCCAGTCTTGCGTCCTCCCGGTCGTGCGGACTGAGACTAAAAACGCCCTCTTCGGGCACCGCACTCGACACGTAGCCGTGTAGAAACGGGGGTGTTTTGAAGGTCGTCGAGAAGAGCACTCAACGCATCAATCTTCCCGGAAAGGGATTGCTCCGATTCTGCTGTGGGTGCTGACTGGGGCTTGCCGATGCCGTTTTTTTTTTTTTGTTTTGCCGTTCGACCCTGAGGCAGTGCTCGACATGTGCCTAGAGGTGCGTACCCGAAATCGGCGTGCAGGCAGAGAAGGCGGAACGATAGTTCGTGGATGTTTGGAGTCGCGGCGTAACAACCCGTCTGTTGTCGGAGAATAGCTTGAGAATAGCGCTTGTTTGTTGGATAGCCTCGTAGAAGCGGTCTCGTGCGAAGCTGACAGCCTTCGATAGTTTTCCTTCCGCCACACTTGCGTGTGTGAATTCATCCTTCCTTCCGTTGGCTTCGAGTCTACATTCCAAACTTTTGACTACATTCAAACCCTCTGTCCAGCAATCACCGTCATCTGCAGGTTCGGAGTTAGTCCATTTTTAAGGCTCACGTTTCGAAAGATCCGTCCGCGTTCAATACCACCGTCGCAAAAGAAAATAATCCACTTGTGCGTAGAGCTTCACGATAAAGTTCACACGGCAATTGTCTAGTGAACGTCGGTCTCTTTTGGATGACCACTGTCAAGCAATGAGTAAACGAGTGAAAGTAGACGTAGCATTTTTTGGCGGGCGGGTGTACCAACTCAACCATTCCACGGAGCCCCCTTTTTTGAAAACGCGGACTCATAAACTGCTGTGGAGACGCACGATCCGTTGTTTGAGCACTCAGCTCTCGGCGATCCGACCAACCAACCACGAGTTACAGCAGCAACGGGACAGCAGCCAGCACGCTCGTCCGTGCGGACAAGCTCCGAAGTCTTGCTGCTACAGTTAGCATGGACCGCCGGCGTAGGGTGGACGAAACGCAGGCTCAGAAGGCCTGCGAAGCCGTCAGGGGCGGCATGTCCGTTCGGAAGGCGGCCACTTCCTTCGGGGTAGGCCGGGCATCGGTCGCGACCCGCCTGGCGGGCAAGGTGTCCAGGGACAGTCGGTCCCCGGACCGTCCTGAGCGAAGCCGAGGAGAACGCGATGGAAGATGTTCTGCTGTTCGCTGCTCGCAACGACCTGTCTCTGGGTCGGGCTCAGCTGAAAGATGCGGTGAGACGGCTGTGCGACGACGGTCGCGCCGTGCCTTGGGGAGAGAAGGGGCCCGGGTGGGCGTGGGTGAGCGGCTTCCTCCGCAGGCACCCGCGAGTGTCGGAGCGACGGAACGGGGTATACGAGGCCACCGAAGAGGACATCGAGCCCCGCATCGAAGCGTTCTGTAAGATGTGGGCAGCCGCGGTGGAAGAGTACGCGCCGGCGCCCGATCACTTGCACAACGCGGATGAGACAGGTGAGGATGTTGTTGTTGTTGTTGTTGTCTTAACATTAAAAATCGTTCCGATCTCTCTCTACCCAGTACCTTCGTATCTCCGTACTGATCCAACACTCGACGCGGTCGATTCCCGTGGTTACAGGTTAACTTACCCTCAAAAGGCACACTCAAATAAACTGGCCCCGAGGGGTCCGCAAGTCAATAGAAATAACCCTGAGGATGCAAGGAATAGGATTTGGAATGACTGACTGGGACGCTCCCATCCCGCACATGAGGCCGTCGAATGTTGGCGTTTGCTGCTTTACTCGTAGACTTGTATCAGTAGCTCAACTGCAGTGGAGGGGCTGCTGTGCAACAAAGACGGGTCTGAAAATATGCACGATTAGGCGGAGTTCTGGGGTCCATCGCTGCGGAGGGATTTTGAAATTTGGTCTCTCAAGCTATGTACTGAATCTTTTGTACCGACGTGTAAAAAAGGTCTACAGTCTAATGGCTAGTCGCCAAAGGCCGTGCGTGTTGCTGCATACCTGCTCAAAGCTGCCGAATTCGATGCTGGTGGTCGTATAGAATAGGCTACCTGTACTTTTCAGACAAGATAGACCCACATCCACCACAAAGAAAGAGCTACATTTGAGAACTTCATGCTCCCCCACAGACGTACCTTGTTGAGTAGCTTTGTGCGTGGGTGCCTCGGCGCGGGTTCCCGTAGTGGGAAACAAAAGGTGCCAGCAGCTGGGTACTGCCAACGGTCAAAATGCAGAAACTATCCGCGGGCGTGAAAGCCCTTCTACGTGGTAGAGCGTGGAAGCTCGTGTATAATATAGTTGTGGCGTGGAAGCCGGGTGGCGTGGTAGCCCTGATGTAAAGGTATATGTAGGGACGTGGGAGTCCTGAAGGCGTGGAAGCCGGGTTGGCGTGATAGCCGGAGTATGGGCGTGGAAGCCGGGGTTGGCGTGAGAGCCGGAAAAAGGACTTGATTATACACAGAAAAAGGAAGTGAGGAACCACAAGCCACGCACACAAATTCCGTTGTAGACACCCATACCCTCAAACCTGCAATATGTGATAAAGTTGGTACCACCAAATCTAATCCATAGCAACCATTGAACCCCCAAACTCCCCGCTCCATCTGCTCGGGAAATTCTTGCTCGCAATAATCTGTTGATGCTGTGAGTACATCCAACAGCCCCCCTACTCGCTGCATTGGCAAGATTACACCCGGACTCATTTAACTACCTTACACATGCATACCCTCTTATACCAAATACCTGAACGCAAGGCTTAGTGATTAACATTCCATTCATCTCATGCTTCGTCTTCGCCAAAACACCATGACCATTAAACCCGAAACAAAACTCGTTAGAACTCCAACCGGTTTGAAACTCTTGTCCTAACCATTAAACCAGAAACACTGCAGAGATTATCCATCGGTCACCCTGGAATTCAACATCGTAGAAAATCCTCAGAAATAGCAATTCAATAGAATCGCACAAACGCAAAAAAACAAAACAAAAATAAAGACTCCAGGACTGCTCATTTAGAATTTCAATCGGATAGAAAGTATTCCCAACCAACCATTAAAACAGAAATACCAAATATAATGTCCATCGGCCATTCTTGAATTCAAAATCGTAGAAAATCAACTCCTCATATACTCAAATCGAAAGAATCACACAAACAAAAACACAACACAAAAAACTCCGGGATTGCTCAATTTAAGTTCATCACGTAGTCCCTGTGGAACACAAAATCCCTCTCAGGTAGCGCCTTCGTGAGGAAGTCAGCATGCTGGTGCTGCGACGCTACATGAATGATCTCTACCTCCTTCTCATCTACCAGTTGTCTGAGGAAGTGATGCCGCACGTCGATGTGCTTCGAGTTGGAATTCGAGATCGGGTGTTTTGCGATCTGGATAGCACCCTCGTTATCCTCGTACAGTGGAATGCACGGCCGCAACTCCTTCGGCAACATAAAGCGCCAAACCTGCCTCAAAAAAAGAATCTCCTTCCCCATGTCCGCCATCGCCACGTACTCTGCCTGCGTGGTGGACAAAGTCACACACTTCTGAGTCTTGGAAAACCATGCTATCGCTCCCCCCGCACACATTACTACTCCCCCTGAAACCGACCTACGATCCGCCGCACGCGAGGCGTAATCCGCGTCGACGAACGTGATCAAAGAAAACCCTGAAATTGTCCCCTTCTGAAAAGAAATCCCGAAAGAACTAGTCCTAACTGCATATCCTAAGATGCCAAGTGCAGCCTTCCAGTGGATCAACTTGGGTGCACTACAGTACCTCGCTACTGCCCTCACCGCATTCGCGATATCCGGCCTAGTCAACAAAGCTATCCATAGCAACGAACCAATCAGCGCGCGAAATGGGTGCTCTACGCTCGGCTCATTCACATCAAAGTCCCAAAGTCTCCAAGTCGTGGGCAAAGGAATGCTTCCGCCCCACTCCACACCATATCTCTCTCCCAACTCCTTAGTGTATGTCTCCTGCGAAATCGTCAATCTACCTGCCTCTCTGTCCCTCTCGTAATAGCAACCAGAGTACCACTGCAACTCCCCCAGAGACTTCACCGGTACGTACTCGCCCAGGTCCTTCCCAAATTGATCACACCTCTCCTTCGTCCCCACTGCAAAAATATCATCTACGTGTACTACTAGAATCAACACTACTTCCCCCCTTTCGACTAAGGGAAAAACACATGAATCGGCCATGCACTGCTCGAAACCCAAAGCCAAAAGACACTTCTTCAGCAACGCGTACCACTCCCTAGATGCCTGCCTCAAACCGTAAAGGCTCTTGTTCAACTGCACAATCTTCCCCGACAACGCACCACATCCTTCCGGCAATCGCATGAAAATGTCTTCCTTGAGAGGGGCCCTCACAAACGCCTGATCGATATCGAAATGGCACAACTCCAAGTCAAGCTCACACGCCAAAGCTGCCAACATACGAACACTAGACGAAGCTACTGTGGGAGCATACAAATCACCAAAGTCAATGTACTCCTTCTGCATATCTCCTCTTGCAACAAGTCTGGTTTTGGCCTTCGCAGGAAAGCCAAACGCATCTACCTTCCAATCAAACACAAACTTCGACTTGATACAATTACCGATTGGTTGCTAGGGTCCAACAACCTTGAATGCATCTGCTTCTAGCAACCCAAACACCTCTCTCTTCGTTGCGTCCATGAACTGGGTGCTGTGCACGCTCTCCTTCGCCTCCTTGAATGTCTGGGGAACCCTGAGGTCCTTGGCGTGGCAGCGCGGCATGTCGGGACGCAGAAGGGGTGACTCCATCTCAGAGATAGCCGAATCGAGGTCGTCGCGCGTCGCAAGACGCGCCATGAGCCCGAGCGGAACGCCCCGCTCAGAGGGACCGATCGACCATCCATACCCCACGCGTCCCTTCTCGCCCGTGTCCCCCTTAGGCAGGATGCCCTTGCTTCCTCCCGCGTCCCCACTCCGAGCTCGCTGCTCCCCTCCGCCCCCCTGCTCATCATCCCCCTCCAATCCTGGCCGGAGCATCGTCTTCCCGTTCATGACTCGCCGAGCATCCAGCATGGAGAGGAGGACATCTTCGTTCGCCTGAGCCAGCAACCCCATGGTGATCTCGGAAGGAGGGAGAGGAGTACTGACGGCCTCGTTCGGCAGAAATGGGAACTGCCGGTCCTCCGAAAGAGTAGAGAGCTGCTGCTGTGACATGGCGCGCGCATCTCCCCTCGTGCGTCCTCGGACCCGAAGGTCTCCCTTCTCGCCCAGCTGTCTCGAAGCATGGGGCGTCAGGGGCGTGGCGTACCCCGGTGCGGTCGGCGGCGGTCTGGTCAGCCTGGTTTGGCGTGGTTGCGGCGCTCTTCTTGGCGGGGACTGTTCAGCCTCGATGGGTGAGGACGACCATTCCGGGAGTGGCGGCGATATCGACGACGACGGCGACGACCCAGCAGCGGCAGCAGCAGCAGAGGACGGAGGTGGAGCAGCGGCGGTCCCCATCGCATGCGGCCACGGGAGCGGCGACACGGCGGCACCAGGCGAAGGTGCAGGCCATGACGCAGGCCCCGGCGGCGGTGGCGACGGTGACGGCCCGGCGGCGGCAGCAGCGGGCGGCGGTGGAGCGGCGGCGGTCCCCGTCACAGGCGGCCACGGGAGCGGCGACACGGCGGCACCAGGCGAAGGTGCAGGCCATGACGCAGGCCCCGGTGGCGGCGGCGACGGCGACGGCCCGGCGGTGGCAGCAGCGGGCGGCGGTGGAGCGGCGGCGGTCCCCTTCGCAGGCGGCCACGGGAGCGGCGACACGGCGACACCAGGCGAAGGTGCAGGCCATGACGCTGGCCCCGGTGGCGGCGGCGACGGAGACGGTCCGGCGGTGGCAGCAGCGGGCGGCGGTGGAGCGGCGGCGGTCCCCTTCGCAGGCGGCCACGGGAGCAGCGACACGGCGGCACCAGGCGAAGGTGCAGGCCATGACGAAGGCCC
>FN649734.1:2068357-2113477 GCA_000310025.1 Ectocarpus siliculosus
TTGCCCCCCCCCCCCCCCCCCCCCGACGGCGGGAGCGCCGCCCACGCCACATTCGAAGAGTAGCAGACGTGGGCGGTCCTTTCCTTGAGCACCTTGACCGTGATGTCGGCGTGGTTGTCGCCGCCATTCAGGAAAAAACACGGCACTGCCCTGTCGTCCATCTTGGTCGCCGGCCGCTCCCACATGAAACCGTACTGGAAAAACGGTACCAAACGGAAGGGTCGTTTCTTGCCGGTGTAGAGCTCCTGCGGCGAGGCACCCCCTGCGTTGGAAGGAGATGCAGACTGGTTCAGCTTCTGCGCGGCGTCTTTTGCGGACTCCGCCCAGAGCTCGTCGCCCCGAACGCTCAGCCCGCGGATACGAGAAAATCCAGCGGGGCCAAGTATCTCTTGGGCAGCGCGGCGAGACGCCTTGCCGACCTTGAGGCACCTCTGGATGGCGCTCTCGACGACGCCGTTGTACTGCTGCACGCCGGGAGGGGAGTACTCGATCGCGATCCCCATGCTGGCACAGAACTCCTTGAAGTCGCCGCTGGTCCAGAGGGCGTCACAGTCGCCCCGGACGCACTTGATCGCGGTGCCAGCCTTGTGGGCGGCGTCCACGACCATGCGCTTGAAGACCGCCAACGCCTCCGACTTCCGCCGCATGGCATAGCAGACGATCCAGCCCGTGGCGGCGTCCACACCGAAGAGCATGTAGTGGTTGCCGCCGATGGTCGCCGTGTACCCGCCGCACATGTCGATGTGGAACATGTCGTTCGGCGCCCTCTTGCCGCGGTATCCGCCCCCCTGCTTCGGCACCGGTGCCCTCGTCCCCCGCGCCGGCAAGCACCACCGGCAGCTGCCCATTGTGCCCGTGAGGGTGATTCCGTGTTGTTTTGCGGATAACCTCAAGATTGGTTCGGACAAGTGGCCGGCATGGTTGTGGAACGTGTTAATATCCATAACCTTTGTTGCATTGCCGACATGGAAAGGCGTCTTACCCGGACCCAACACAGCCAAAGCACGATCACACTCAGCGCCCTCCCAAACATCTATCATCCTGGCAGAGGATTCTGCCGAAACATCCGTCACGCGGGGGGGTTCAAAATCCGAATCCAGAAGGCAAGTCAACACTTCAGATCTCTGGGCATGCATAAAGATGTTCAACATGCAGGAATGGGCCCATTCTCTCGAGGGGTCACTACTCTCGGCAGTAGAGGCCGGCTTCACCAGAAAACTCTCACGCGCAACATTCACTTGAGACACATCTTTGTGGGGAAGGCGGGAGGCGAAAAGGGAGTCACTTGACACTCCACGGATGAATCGCAGTTTACCGTGCAGCAGTTGAGTTCCGCTAGGGTTTATGCGGACTTCATGCTTGTGCGAAACTTTCCAAACCGAAAAAAGATTGAATCCACACCCGGGCACAAACAAAACTTCTGGCACAGTAATGTCTATGTCTTCCTGTTTCCCGTCGGCTCCGATTTGGTGGAACCGAAGGTCTAAGCTTCCTACAGCTGCAACCTTGATGAGAGCCGAGTCTCCAATTTGAATAAATTGTTCATCCTGGCCCAAGTGGCGAATGTCGTACATGTGATATATCTGGTTCGAAATCATCGCGCTCGCTCCAGAATCGGCCTGCCACTGCTCGCTACCCTTCGGATTCGGCATGTACGGTTGGCATAGAAAAGCTTTGTCTACTGTGGGACGCTTGGTGACACGAGCTACAATTAGCATTCCAGATACATCAGAGGCAGCAGGCACAATCTTATCAGGCTCAGCAGTCGCGATCACAGCAGGCATAGAAGGCACCCTCACATCATGGACAGCATGCATTATCCCATCAGACTCAGTACTCACAACCACGTCAGGCACAGCGGGCACAATCGCATCAGTCTCATGAAAATCGGTCTCCTTCTCATAATTCTCGAACATCGCAGACAGACTCGGAGAAGCAACCCTGTGCAAATCTTGCTCAGAAAAACAGTGATTCCTATCGTGACTCGCAAGCATTTCAGGGTCAACACCGGGTACAGCAGGTACGAAAACGTCAGACGCCTTAAAACCAAACGCAGACTCAAGAAAAGAATCAAACTTGCCTCGAGGGCACACACTTCGTGCCATGAAGAGACGAAGAGGGCCGTCGCCAGCAGGAGGTAGAACGTCGCCTGGATCTGGAGAGGGAGAGGAGGAGGAAGAGGCCGCCTGAGGCACGCCGTGGTACTGCTGCTGCTGCTGCTGCTGCTGCTCAAAACTCGCCTGCTGCTGCGGGAAGGGCGCCGGCTGCTCCGAGACGTAGAAGGCCTCGTTGTAGACTCTCGGCTGATACGCGTCAGGACCTGCAGCAGAAGGGCAGTATGTTACGTTGGCCTCCTGCTGCTGGTGCGGCCCGCCGTCTTCGGAAAAATAGCCGAAGCCAAATCCCCCGCCGGCGTTGCCGTAGGAACCGCCGCTGTGGTTCCCCCCGTGAGCCGCGAGCCCATACCCGTATCCCGCCTCGGAAGGTGATGGGGCCCAGCTTGGCGTGGGTGCCGGCGCCGACGTTTGCTGCCATCCCGAGCTGCTTTCGCCACCGAACGAATCTCCGCCCCCGATGGCCAGGTGAGCCGGAAAAAAGGGCCGCGGGACGCTGGCAAGCTGCCCTGCAGGTACGTTGGCCGGCGGGAAATTGCCCCCGCGGCCGCCGCCTTGCCCACGGCTGTCGTAGGGGCGAGGCCCGTAGCCGCCGTAGCCCCGTCCCCCATCGTTGCGCCCCTGCATCTGCCCCCCAGCTCCGGGTCCTGGCCCACGCGGCGGCCCCTGATGCGCAGGAGGGTGGCCCTGACTCCAGCCCGCACCGTTTTGGAATTGGTACGACTGCTGTACTGATGGACCACCAACCCGCCCCAGGTTCTGCGATCCGCCTCGCGGATGAGCGGCCGCCTCGGCGTCCCTCCTGCCGCTCAAGTACGCGCTGATCTCGTTGTAATTCGCCAGGAACTCGCTGCGCAACTTGTGACAGTCAGCGGTCGCGTGCGAGCTGTTGGGCCCGTGGTACTGGCAGATGTACGGTCCCAGCTGCTGCTGCTGCTGCTGCTGCTGCTGCCGCTGCTGCTGCTGCGGTGGCTGCATCGACGCCTGTGGCTGCTGCTGCTGCTGCTGCTGCGGTCCGCCGTGACCGCCGTGACCCATGCCGACAATGGCTGGTCTCCTCTGCCCGCCGCCCCGGCCCATGCCGGCAGCGACGAGGGCGTGCCTCGTCTCCTCTCCTCTCTCTCCAGACCTCCGCTCGTACCTCTGCTCGTGCTCAGCCGTCCTCAACGCCTCCTGCATTTGTGCACTCGACAACATGGGGTGAAAAAGGACACGCTCTTTAATTTTCTCAAATTCTGGCAAAAAACCCCGAGCGATGTGCTTGCACATGGACACTTCAGCACGATTATCACCGTATGACACCAGTCTCATCCAAAGCGCCTTAGCTCTACCGAAGTAGTCCATCAAACTTTCTCCATTCCTCTGACACAGCACATTCCACTGATCATCAAACGTCTGCCTCTCCTCGTTTTTACTGCGTCGGTAGTAGTCCAAGAAAATTTTGTACCCTGCTTGCGGACTCTCCGCTGCGAGCAATTGCCCTTGAATAGATTGTGCCGTGATCTTCGACAGCATGAAAATCCATACCTTCCTAGACTGCTTTACTCTCTCCTCACCAAACGAACGTTTCATCCAATCCACATTCACTTGAGCTGCAGCTACAGGAATCTCTGGGCCTCTCATTGCGTCAACCACTCCCTCGTTCTCCATCCACGCTTCAAACGCACTCGTGAAAATCCGCAACGCAACCTCCATCGATCGATTTTTGAGGAAATCATCACTCCAAACAGGGACCTCGACTTTGTCCCGCTGTTTCAACTCTACTGTCTGGGCGCTAGACGTGCCTGAATGGGCACGATGCCCCTGGTCCTGGGAGTTTGCCGTGAAAGCATGCTTGAGAAGGTCGACCAGCTGACGCATCGAGTCTTGCTGATCTCCCCCCGCCGCCGCTCTCCCTCCCAGATTGTCTTGTTCTTCTGCATCGGCGGTGAACGAATAGTTGGTTCCTCCATCGCCGGTGCCTTCTCCCGGGGAAGGATCACCATGACCTTGTCCCCCCGGAGGCTGTCGTCCGTCTCCATCCGGCATCTTGCGCGCGTAGACACAGCGGCCACTCTCTTGATCGTGTTGAGTAGCTTTGTGCGTGGGTGCCTCGGCGCGGGGTCCCGTAGTGGGAAACAAAAGGTGCCAGCAGCTGGGTACTGCCAACGGTCAAAATGTAGAAACTATCCGCGGGCGTGAAAGCCCTTCTACGTGGTGGAGCGTGGAAGCTCGTGTATAATATAGTTGTGGCGTGGAAGCCGGGTGGCGTGGTAGCCCTGATGTAAAGGTATATGTAGGGACGTGGGAGTCCTGAAGGCGTGGAAGCCGGGTTGGCGTGATAGCCGGAGTATGGGCGTGGAAGCCGGGGTTGGCGTGAGAGCCGGAAAAAGGACTTGATTATACACAGAAAAAGGAAGTGAGGAACCACAAGCCACGCACACAAATTCCGTTGTAGACACCCATACCCTCAAACCTGCAATATGTGATAAAGTTGGTACCACCAAATCTAATCCATAGCAACCATTGAACCCCCAAACTCCCCGCTCCATCTGCTCGGGAAATTCTTGCTCGCAATAATCTGTTGATGCTGTGAGTACATCCAACATACCTAGTACGTACGCCAATAACTGGTGCAGCACAAATACTTGAGGACCCTAGCCTCGGCCATAACTAGAGGTTGTTCCGTGCGGGCGCCAGCTGCTGTAGCTCGAGGGACCTGCAGCGGTGCAGAACGTGTAACTTGTGGATGCCACATCGAGTGGCTGCGTGTGCAAACGATGATCTACAGCAGACGAGTCTACAGGTATAGGCACAAGGTTGTTTAGCTCGGCCCTCCACTACCTGTTACTTTTCCTGTTGCCTGTTCCAGCTACCGCTATTATGGTAGACGATCATAGATTGCGTAGGTTGAACGCGTTTGCCGCACCATAAACACCTGAACCACCGCACCCCCCTCGTTGAATCCTTTACCTGGACGACTGCTGGAAAGCATGTAACTGTTTGTGTTGGTGTGTGCGCCGGCCGTCCGCCCCCCTGAACCCTACCTTACGCGATCTCCCCGTTTATTACTAATAGGTGCAACCTCGCAAGGCACCCAGACGTTGAACGCGATTGCGGGAACAGGGGCGGTTGATTCTATTCGCCCCAAGATGCGAGAAAACACCACCACCACTACTACCGTGGTGTCCACCATCAGCGCGAACGGCCACACGTTTGCGCCATCGATAATCTTCGAAGGGCGGCGGCTTGAGACTGATTGGCTTAACAACGGTCCGCGGGGTGCGAGGTACGCCTGCTGGACGGAGTCTTCGTCTACGCGCACCAACGCGTTCATGGACTACCTGAAGGACTTCCACAAGCAGCTCGGCGGGCTTGACTTGCTGGACGGGAAGCCGCACATCCTCGTGCTCGGCGATGGGCTCGCCTCACGCGTGGTGGTGAGCTCGGACGCCATCAGGCTGGCCATGGACCTCAACATCGTTCTCTTCCAGCTGCCCCCCCATACTTCGCACGTTATCCAGCCCTTGGACGTCGGAAATTTCAAGCGGGAGGTGACGAAAGTGCTGTCAAGCTTCCGCCTCAAGAACGGCGGGATACTGCCGCGGAAACCAGGGGTAATCGCAGAGGCTTGGAAATCGAGCTTTTCACTGGAGCAGAACAAGGCATCATTCGCCGCCGCTGGGCTATGGCCAGTGAACAAGGACCGGGCGATAAGCCGGCTACGGTTAACGTCAAAGAGGAAAGCGCGGCCAACCGATTGCCCACCCCTGGAGGACGTCGCCATCGTTGCTTCAAACCAGGAGCTCGAAGAATCTCTCGGCGGGACGGCCCTCAGAGACCTAGAAGTGCGTGGACACCTCGTCGTTGGAGTCGATGCAAGCGCGGTGATGGTCGGGGGGCTCTTGGCACAGAGGAAGCGCGCCAAATAGATCGAGGGCCTCGTTGGGGGTGCGACATGCCTCGCGGCGGGATTCCTGCTTGTTGATATGTAGCCGCGGGAAGTTTTTTTTCTCCTTGTTACATATACACAGAACGCGCCACGAGCTCTTATTGTGGCCGAGACTCGTTTCTAATTTTGCCTATGGGGTACTACCCCCGCGGCGACTACGTGGGTTTTTGTGTAGGACTGAGCACCTGTGCTTATGCCCAAGGTCCAAGATTTTGGATTTTTTCTATATATAGGCTCAAGTTCTTCCTATTGAGTTCTTCGGTGATGGCGCGTTCTGTACGCTCAAAGTAGAACCAGACAAGTTCCAAACATAGCAAAATTTGATGACGCGTAGTCGACTCGCACCATATAGGGTTGTGTGCTGTTTGTAGCAGGCTGGTGCGATCAGTCCACAATTTTCACATTCATAGCCATAGTAGCGGTTAACGGCTTTAGATTCTCACAAGCTACAAGCAAGATCAGCAAAATAACCATCTTGGAACACGCACCATAGATCACCCGAACAATCTTTTGGCCTTGTGTTCGTTTTCAGGAGTACACATGTATCCACCAAAAGGGTTGTTCCACTCGTTTGGATTGCACACAACACGCAGTGTACCGACAGCGGAGGGTAACAACTGTCCCTAATATCCGCGTCCAAACCCCGGGGATGCGATGTTTTCGTCGCCGAGTGTTGGAATCTTTTCTTTCCGTGACCTTTGTTTTTGAAGCATGTGTGTTTTGCGCGTGTGCACCGAATTCATCGGTCTTGAAAGTCGTTAACACATGGGGCTATCGACCACCAAAATTTGTGCCCGTTACTACCTGCCGGGGCGCGTTTATCTCAAAGTTGCAAGGCCAACTTCGGTCTACTGTGCCGGCTTCATCAAGTAACCAGTGATGATACTTGTTGTAGCCCATGATCGTAGCTAACGAGAGCTACCTCGATATCAATGTGATTCGCTATTTTGTTCAAGAAGGCCTTGGCGCAGGAGGTGGCTCAGTGCTCGCTACCCCCCCCTTGTACCTAGAGTCCATTGCTCCGACGCGCAAGCTGGGTTACAACCACGAAGAACACTACAGAGTGCAAACTCAAACCATAAAGATAACGCAGGGAAGAACCTGTCCCCGTACCCCTACCAAGCGGGGGATCTCGTCGTCGGGCGTTTTCGCCGAAAGTCCACCCGCCCCTGCTAAACCTGTAGCTACTGACGGCGATACAGAGTAGACTCTACAAAGGCGCGGAACATACATCAATCCATCACTTCTCGAAGAAACAATATCTGTGACAACCATGCTGTTTCGGTGTTGGCCCATGCACTCTTGAAGGCTGCTGTAGCGCCGGGAAGTGTAGCGGAGGCTCGTGCGTGCAGCACCCTATCCCTAATGCAATCTACCCTCTTCCGTGGAAGTCAAGAATTCGAGCCTCGAAACTCTTAAACTCAAAGAACATGGGCACCATTGGTGATATTGGCCAAGACCAGAGGTGCGGGCGCCAACTGCAAGGATGGACGGACTAAAAATGCTACACTCTAAAATTACACAAGACACAATGCGCGGAAAGAGGGCGGGACAGGAGGAACGCCAGCAAGGAGAAACCAATCGAGACTATGGAACACCACTAAACAGGGGGATCGGCCTTTGGCGTCAGCTAGTCACAAGTATTCCAGTACCACCAACAGCATGACTCGACAGTCGACATTGTCCGCAAGAGGCAATCACAGCTGCTGCGATTTCGCCGGACCAAACATTTTTTTGGAGGTGCATGAAAATGTCAACGCTTCTTCGACGGCAACCTGCCATTCACAACTGAGTGACGTCTTGAACAGGTTTCATGCCGAGACTTCGGGCCTGCCTCCAAGCCGACAAGAGCAAAACACTGACTGTCCAAAAGGGCGCTTCCTTCTCACAGCCTGATGCGTTCACTGCAGCATCTCTTCGAGACGTGCAACAACTTGTCTCGCGGATGGCCTCATCTCGGGGTCTGTTCTCCACATGTCCTGCAACAGCTACAAGAACAACCAATGAACAGAACAATAGACGCGCGCGGCGGACGGTTGTGCAGAATCGTCAGAATGAAGATACCATCATGTGCGGGACACAAACGAGGGTTGTTCTGGGTCATAAAGAGAGGGTTGCTCCGGCATTCTGTCAGAAAAAGCCCCCCGCCCCCTCACGTTCGATCGGACCTGGATGACGAATGAAAAAGTTCACATTGGGTCAATGTAAGGCCTCTTACCCAGCCGGTTTTCCCCCCACTCTCACTGTAAAGAATGCAATACACCCCCTTCGACCATGGTTATGTCTCGAACGGGTAGCTTTTGTGAAATCATGAACGGTAAGGAGTGCTGCCGTGCTGTCGCTCGCCGCGAAAGACTCGCCAAGTCTGAAATATGTTCTTAATGGCGTTACAGTATGACTATCGTGTGAGGTGGGCCCAATGTTACATTCACTTCCGATTTCTTTGAAAATCAGCGGCAATGGGGGACCACAATGAAGCTGCGCCGTATACAACCAACCACGTGAACAAAGATATACATAGCTTTCATGCAAACAGGGCAGGTGTAGCTACCTAGGTGCAAACGCGTGTCAGACACCTGAATGAAATCAAAAATTTGGAACAACGATATATTAAAAACAAGGCAACGTGCTCGGATTTTGTTCAGCCTCGTCTACGACACGGTAGGAGTTTAGTACAATAGGAGAGAACCATGGTACACCAAACTGACCTGTGCGTAGTGTGGGTCCCATGAGGGGTCGACGAAAGGCCTCTGGTGGGAGGCCACCAGATCAGGAATGTCGCGACGGTGTTTGCTTTCGAACGGGACAGTCCTGAGGGACACGAGCTGCCAGAAGACTATCGCCATGGAGTAGATATCGACCATCTCGGTGTAGCCCTTACGCAAGAAAGCAGAGAGCACAGTGAAATGTCAGAATTTCCTCTACGAGAGAACAAAAAAACAAAATGAAATCACAGCATTCACGCCATAAACAATGGTAGAAAGGCAAGAGGGTGTATTATTCTCGTCGGCGAACCAAGAACGAAAGCCAACGCCCGACGAAAGGTCGACCTTCTTCTTAAGCGTCCAATGGACTATCCGGCGATCGGTTTGGTCGGTCTGCAAAAGATGAACGGTAGGGCAAGGGGGTTCAAGTTTTGGCGTAGCTCCTTTCACTCTTGGGAGACAACGTGGAGTCCTGTTTCGGTGATCATACGCCGACGTACGACGCGGCCAGTCTGTCTCTCCTCCCGCATACAACATGACTGACCGGGTTCTACCTGTCCGTCTGCGTAGAACTCCGGTGCGTTCCATCGGGCGTTGTGGCTGATGTCTGATCTCGTCGGGCAGGCCTCCCCGCTCGGCGTTACCCCCATGAAATTGCAAGAGTTTAGGTCACTCACGACGACGGTGCCTGAAAAAAACGCACCAGGAAAGAGGGGGATCCAAGCGCGTGCGTGGAATGCCAGTGCGGATAATGACAGTTGTGCTTGAGACAATGAAACAACCGAAAATGCGTAGGACCGACCACAATTCATCGCCGCCCCCGACGCAATCGAAACCGCCGCCCAACCGTGGCGTTATGGATCGGTACGGAGGTTTGTGGTGTGATCAGGCAAACAGGCGACAAACGCCGTTTTTGTTCACGTTGTTTGGGAATGAATCGCTTCTTCGGTACCACGGTACTTTCCGGCAGCGAGGGTAACCCAAAGGGTTCGACGCCAAGAGAAAAAGTGGTCGTAATGTGAAACTCGACGATGACGCCAAGCTTCGCCGGCACTCGGGCAACCCATATATATCTACGGTAAGCCCCTTAGCTACAGCAACGCGCGCCTGAGTGGCGCATAGACGTGATGCACGTACTGCAAGACAAGGATTCGAACCCAGAATGAACCTGTCCCGGCCGAGGACAACCGATCCTAACCAGAGGATAACGACCTCTGCGCAGGCAGGCAGCTTCTTCGCACCGTTGGCGTAGCGGAGGAGCTGCTCCGGCCTGATCGCGTTGTGAATGATCGGGCCGCCCGGGGCCTCGTGCAGCACCTGCAGACCCCTCATGGCGTCGAGCGACATCTGCAAGACGACAGGCATCTCTATCGGGACTCCCGTCCAAGCCCCCTCGAAAACGAGGCCCTCCACGGTCCCCCCTGCGAAGAAGGGTTGGACGGAAGCCGTACCGCAAACACCCAGTGTCGGCGCGATGTAGGGCGCACCTATCACCTTGGGTTGGGCAAGAGGTACACAGCAACATTGAACGTCCGTGCAGCGCGTCAAAGAGGAAAGACAAGGGAATATTCGAAGTATCTGGGGAACAGACAGGCAGTGCGTGAGAGAATAATGGATGCTGTTCGACAACGCACGAGGCAAAACCGAGCTGTCGGTTATTCGGGGCGGCGCGTGTGGAACAATCCTCGATGACGCCGTGGGCTTTGCCGGAGGTGCCACCGCAGACTCACACACGTTCGGCCGGCAAGCCTTCACCCTGTAGGCCATCGGCAGGACGGGGGGAGTCTTGGTTTCACAAGACGAACGTTGCCGAAACGTACATACCTAGGTCGCCTGCGCCCAAACTTGTTCGAACGCCTACACATAAAAATTGGTGAACACTGTTGCTTGTCACACCGAGCTGTTGTGTCCCCGCCTAGGGCAACATCAAGCGGTGCCCCACCCCCGTGCTCACCACATCCAGAGCGATGGCTTCCATGGCGTGCCGTGTGGAGAGATGTGCGCTTTCATGCTTGGTGGTCTTGAGGACGAGCTTGTGGCCCTCGTAGTCCACCAGAAAAACATCCCGGCTGTTACCGCCGGCGATGTAGTGCTTCGGCCCCACCATCATCGCCTTCTCCCGCAGTGAACACGGGGGGATGTGTGTTTCGTCATCATGTAATATGGTCTTGTTGTCGAAACATCGTCTCAAGCTTGCTGTGTTTCATGGTCATATGGTCATAAGTCCTAACAGTGTCGCATGCTCTCTGCAGGTATGAGAGGTTCTTTAGTCTACAGTACACAAACACATTTTTGTAGCGTTTGCTCCGTCAACGCGGTCTCCCTGCTTTCCATCATGCACATAGGAGAAGATATTTGTCTTGAAATTGCTGCAAGCTTGCGGTGTTTCATGTGTCCTCACTTATAGTCACAAGAGAGATCGAACGGCCATTTCCCGGTTGTCTATGTGTACAGCAAAGGGCGGGCCTAGCTAGTCTCATAAACGAGCACTCGACTCTGAACGACATCGAAACCGGGATGCGACTACCTGACCTTGGCCATCGTTAGACAAGAAAATCTCGAATCTATTCGAACGTCCCAGTTTAAACGAGGGCGTACTCATGTTGTGCATGCCGTAGTTGTTTGACCAGTGACCACGAGTCCTCGAGGGGGGTTGTATCGAATAGGCTCATCACGTGGGTGAAGGTAGGGTGCAATGCATGCAAAGCCTGGCTGCAGGTACACCAGCCTCATAATTTCTTACCTCAATCTCTGGACACCCGTATTCATAGCGCGAATAGTCTATGGTCCTGTTGTACAGCGCGCTCGGTCCGCATGATGGGTCCCCCGCGGTGATGGGTATGACGGCGCCGTTAAATCTCAAAGACGGCGACCTCTCGGGCGGTGCTGCTGTGGTTTCGTTGGTCAATCTTACTTCTTCGGCGTGGGCTTTGCCGGCTCCGGTGCTGCACACGGCGAACCAGAGGCAGGTCGCAAAGGGTAGAAGTCGCACCACCGTTGTGGGGGTGGAGGTGCCTGTCATCCTGCGTAAAATAGAAAAATGAGTTAAAGAGCAATAGGAGAGGGCATCCGTTGCAAGAGGGAGAGCCCCTTGCACTCGCTTTTTTCTCTGCGGACTGTTCAAGCACGTCCAGCAAAAAAAATGCAGTACGCCAGGCAGGGTCCCACATTTCGATGGCGTCGTCGGGATACATGTCATTCTCCCTAAACGTGCCTACTCGGTTGTATTTGTCCGGATACGTAATGAAGTGTAGACTGTGGAGGCGTTCATGCTCAGAATGGTCGTTGAACTTCTGAGGGAGCGGTCTCGAGTGGGTATCAATGACGCGTAAAAGCATGGAATAAGGAAGAATGTGGGGGCTAAGCGTGGCCAACACAATAAACACCTATATACCGAAGTCGAGTTTTCCAGAATCGGCCCAAGGAGTAGGTATCCTACGTCAGCTACGATACATATAGAGGAAACCTTCATTATTGCCTTGGCGGCAATCTTATTGCTGCTGTGAACAAAAACACGCGTTCAACAAGCCCTTAAAGGATAAGGATGCCGCCGCTCTCGGGGGTCTCCCACACTTTCTACAGTTTTGCTAAACCGCCCATGGGGCACTCATGGTTGATCCATGGGCAGCCCATGGGCGGCCAATGAGTCCCTTTCAACCGGAACCAGTGTATTCCAAAAAAATAGATTATTTGCTCTGGAACGAGCAATACAACGGCTACCGTATATGACACAAGATAACACACCCCCTGGACCGATTTTCAAAGCTCGATTACTCCACGACGAAGAGGATGCATAAATGAAACAATACGTTTTCGAACAGCTCTCGACGAGACGGTTCCAACGCCGCCGTTTTCGGCGCTGTGACTCTTCCTGCTGTTGAGAAATCGAGCTTTGAAAATCGGCCAAGGGGGTGTGTTATCTTGTGTCATATACGGTAACCCCAACCCTAACCCCAAACCCACACGATACGTGCTAGTTTGGTGCTGGGCGGCCAAGTTCTAGGTCGATGTGCCAATGGCTCAGTTCTAGGTTGAAATGCCGGTGGCGAAGTGGTAGGTTGAAGTGCCCACGGTAGGTACTTCATGGATGGGCAGTTCATGGGTCGCCCATGGGACCGCCCAATGGACCGCCCATGGGCGGTTTATGTAGCAAAACTGCCAGTAGTGTGGGAGATTGCTCTGAGGAGGTACCCTTCCCGTGAACGTTTTTGCCCATAGACTCTCCAAGTTCGGGCGATACTCCCACCACCATCATAAAAATAGCCAAATGCACCTGTCCGAGAAATCATTGCACCTCCAACGACAGCTAGCTATTGCACAGAGTACAGTACGTGGCATAGATTTGAGCTAATGTACTGTTGGGGCCGATATCGAAAACCGTTGGAACGCATGGTACGTCCGCTCGTCCCATCGGGTGTCCATGCGACGTCCCAATGATGTCAGGGCCAGACGTTTCCGGATATCCACGTCAATATGATGCATACAATGCAATTCAACTCGCAAACTGCTGGTGGTGCACATCACATGTGTGCGCATGTGCAACCCCCCACAAATATCTCGCGGAACAACTTTGACTTGTCCTGCAGCTTGCCGTGTTGCGACACATGTACATACGGATGGCACAAAGGGTGTAGCTCCGCTTCCTCCGCGGAATACACGGGCTCACCAGCTCCGTTCATATTTAGGTCACCGCGCCTAGCAAAGACACCAGCCGTCCACATCTTCCTGTATGATGCAAATGGATACGTTCAATGATACGTGGCGCCCATTCACGTACGCTTTCGAAAAATGATATTGCACCGACAACTTGACAAGTTTCTGGGTCCGAGCTGTTTGTGCTGTACCCGTTCCCTGGTGGGCATGCGTGCATGCAACAGAGTCTGGGCGCCCTCCCATCAGCCGCTTCGAAGGTATCCATCACTCATGAGCTAAAGTGAAGCGCTGCATCTCGTGGAGGGGTTCTATTCCTCCCCTCCTCTCACCTGGCCAAGCCCCGTGATTGATTGTCGAACAACGACCACCAGTAGTAGCTCTCCTGTTCTTCGAAGGCTGGAAAGAGAGATCCCGTGGGGACGATTGACCACAGAATTTACGATCAAAGTAAATCCTGTCTCCTCCGCTTGGTGTTCTTTTTCCAGCAAGAACCCCCTCTGTCTTACTTTCTTTACGCCAGAGCGCGGATGGGGAGGCAGGGCATCGAGAGCGTGATGAACAGGACCACCGGGCGGAGGAAGTAAGAACCAATTTTTGGCCGCCAAACCACAACGTAATCAATTTTCACGTGGAGACTTTTCTCCTTCAACGAAAGAGACGATTTTGTTCTGGGCATGGATGCACCGGATTTTTTTTTTTTTTGTTCTTCACTTCAAATCAGCGCTCACAGCATGCCGTTTATTCCAACCCGTGGTCACACAGAAGAGCCTCTCTCTACCCTCCCCTCCTACGGTGCTTCGCCTTCATTTTTTAATGCGAGAAGAGTTCAGCACTCTCTTCCCTCTGTGTACACACGAACTAGCGCTATCCACTTGGCCAGGAGCGGAAGCGAGAGAAAAACTCACTTTGCAAGAAAAGCTCACCTACGCCGGGATTCGAACCCCTGACCTGACCTCTATCTAGAAGGTTACGAGGCTACCAACTAGACCACCGGGGCGACCGGCCACCGGATACTACATACTGTAGCCTATGTCGTAATCTTGGTTGTTGTCGAATGGACAGACAGGTCTTGACCTTGTTGGCCTTGAGGCTGCCTTGAAAATCACTCGTACGTCATTTATTTGCGTGTGGCGAAGTGGCATGGTCGGTACACAGACCCGAGGGGGGGGGATATGGATCATGATTGTTTGGTTCTTTGGATTACTTGCTTGGGCGCGCGTGATCGATGCCCTAAGCTTGTCTACCGGCATGCCACCTGCTGCGAATCTGAACGCACGTGTGGTGACTGTTGGAAGTGCTTGTAGTACAAGAACGGCTCTAATCTACTGCATGGTTATGCGGTATTGTGAAGGCGTCGCCAAGTCTGTAACCGTCGTCAGGTGAAGACAGCTTGGGCGTCGGTGTGAAGATAATACAATCACTCTGTGTTTCTCTACCCAAGCCTCCGTCACATACAGAGCCATAGCATACAACAGCCGTTGTCGTGCTGTTAGGTCGTGAGCCTCGCGCGGCAGGGGAACTGACACGAGTCACACGGCGTCTGCAGCTCCCACCACGAATCCAATACAACGTGGGTTTGTGCCTTTTGATGGTGAGGATGCGAGCTTCTCTGGATGGGTCACTCTCACACGGGTCTTGATGCATAAGGCTGGCCTCGGAAAGAAGATATTGTCTGGAAAAGAACAACCCCCTGAAGATCTGACGGGAGATGAAACCCCGGATGCACGGACGGCGCATGCCACTGCGATGGAGAAATTTGCAGAGAGAAATGGCGAGCTGTACATGCGGCTTCTTATGTCGACGTCCGACGGCGCAGGAGGGTTCTCCCGCGCGGCATCACAGGTGGTACAGAGGTACGGGCCGATTGGAGAGGCTGAGTATGGGGATGGTCGTGCTGCCTTTGTGGCGCTAGACAAAAAGTACAAGGTGGCGGGTCCGTATCGGATGAAGCAGCTGCACGCCCAACTGGCATCCGTCGCCGTCACAGCAGCCGACGAATATTTTGATCCGTCGCGCGCAATCCAGGAGTTGCGCCGCATTTCTGCCGAGTTGGGTTCTCTCGGCGATGTTGTCGTCGACTCGCGTCTGTCCAACGCTTTGCACGACGCTCTTCCGGACAGTCACTACGGCGAACTGAAGACTGCGTTGCTGTGTGAGTCGCAGAGGTCGGCTGATGGTACGGTTGATTTCGAAGTACTCACTCGCCCTCCGTGCTACAACATTTCACGCAATGCGAATCCGGGGGAAAGACTCTGGCCGCGCTGACGGGGCAGGCAGCCATGATCGGGCATTGAACACTGTCACGCACGGAGGAGCCCGTGCTTTCCGCAAGCAAGGGGGGCGTGGCGGACGTGGCGGACGTGGCGGACGTGGTCGTCGAAGAAATGGCGGCCAAACTACGAACGGTTCGACGGGCGGCGGTTCGTCGAACGGGAACAACGGAGGTGCCACGACACACGGAGACAGCGCGGGAAATGCGCAAGGCGGACGCGGCAATGGTCGCGGTAGCCAAGCTTTCGGTGGCAACGGTCGAGGAAGGGGCCGGGATAATGGTCAAAACTCGAAGGGCTTGTGCAGGTACTGTCACAACTCCAAAGTGCACGGGTGGCACAACTGCCCGCTTCGCCTTTCGCAGGAGGCAGAAGAAGCCAAGGAACAGGCTGCTCATGTCACGCAGGAGTCGACCACGCAGGCGTGGTTTACGCGGATCGAGGGACCCAGCAGCGAGCTGGAGGACTTCGCAATTGTTATCGGAGATGACTACATGCGGGTGCAGGAGGCACCTGCTGCGGCGCTGCCGGAAACCCGCACCGCCGACAACCCGCAGGTGCAGAAGGTGCCTGGTGCGGCGCAGCCAGAGGAGCGCGCTGCTGGAGTTGTGCGGGTGCAGGATGTGCTTGCTGCGGTGCTGTGTGATGAGTGCGCCGCTGGTGATGTGCCGGTGCAGGCGGCGCTTGTGGCAGAGACTCACCTTCAGGCGGAGAAGGCGTCTGATGGAACAGAGTATGTCACGTACACCAACGTGTTTCAAGTGGAACCGGTGAATCCCTCCGCTGTTGTAGACACGACTGTATACATCGATTCTGCCGCTTCTAGCCACATGGTCTGCACGGAGTCCCGCCTGTCCAAACATGTTCGTGATCCGGTGGACTGCGCCGTGCGTATCATCGGGTCCTGT
Organism: Ectocarpus siliculosus; assembly: GCA_000310025.1. Classification (NCBI taxonomy): domain Eukaryota; class Phaeophyceae; order Ectocarpales; family Ectocarpaceae; genus Ectocarpus; species Ectocarpus siliculosus. The sequence continues at coordinate 2,084,939 of FN649734.1, forward strand.
GGTAACTCAAATGCAACCAAGAAAGGCACGCTAAAATTTGGAGTTCGGAATGATCAGAACACGGTGGTTCCGGTAGCGGTGGAAGTTCTGCTGGTCCGCAACCTAGGGGCTAACATCTTGTCGGTTGGAGCTTTAGCCGAGAAGGGGGTGATGTGTGATCTGCTGTTGACCCCGCCGGCTCTTCGCCATGGCAACCATGTTTTCCCCATCTCGACGGCGGTGCGGCGGATGTACGTCGTGAACGTCATCATCGACGACGTCAATCTTGACGCCGCCGAGGTGTACCGCACCAAGGTCGACGCTGATATGTGGCATCGAAGAATGGGTCATTGCCATCCACGTGCTCTACAGCAGCTGGCGGACAAAGCGACAACCGGAGTGAAGTTCAACCGGAACATCGAACCAGGTGACTGCGGGGTTTGCGCGGTTGGCGACAGCAAGAAAAGTAGCCACCCCCCGTCGAATCGCACTCGAGCCACGACTCGGCTTGAGATTCTGAGCGCCGATGTGTGGGGGCCGCACCCTGTCAAGTCGTCCGGCGGTTGCCAGAGTGCCGTTATGTTTACTGATGACTTCTCTCGCATGAGGTTTGGCTTTCTCCTGAAGACGAAAGATGGGGTGGCGGAGTCGCTCCAAGAGCTTATCCAGAACGAAGCGGATCCTTTGGGGACCTGCATCGGCAAGGTGCACTGCGATGGCGGAGGAGAGTTCAAGGGCAGGTTCCAAGCGTTGTGTGAGTCCATGGGAATTAAGCTCGAGACTAGCCCTCCCTACGTCCCGCAGGGGAACGCCATCGCCGAACGTGGATTTGGCACCATCATCGGAACGGCGCGCAAGCTACTCCTGGGAGCACCGCACCTTCCAGGTCATCTGTGGGGCGAAGCATTCCAAACAGCTATCTACCTCAAGAATCGCACACCTACGGAGGTTCTGGGCGGAAAAGCCCCACTTGAGGTATGGGAGGGAAAACCGCTAGGTGACATGTCGCACATCCACGAATGGGGCTCGGTAGCTTTTAAGCATGAAGAAGCGAGATTCCGAGATACCAAGCTGTCAGCAAGGGCAAAGAAAATGTACCATGTGGGGTACAACACCAAGAATAGGACGTACCAGCTGTGGGAACCGGCGGAGCCCCTCATGATCACCAACTCCGCTGAGGTGTCCTTTCGTGAGAAAGAGACTCGCGACGTGGTCAAACCCGAGTACGGGTACGACCCGTTCTCAGAGATGACTCCCACCACCATCTATCTACCGGACACGGTGGACACTAACGACGAAGAAAACAAAACAGCAGAAGAAGAAGAAGTATCGCCAACGCCATCGGGACCCCAAATGGAGGACTCGAACCTACGTCGGAGCGGCAGGGTCTCCAATGCACCGGATAGGATGAATCTGCATACGACGGAGGAGGCGTACGAGCGGATCGAACATGCTATGCTGACCAGCGACGAACTCGGAAACATCGGGACGGGTCGCCCCGGTGAGGTAGGCTACATGCCTTCCGACCCAGCCAACTATAACGAAGCGATAAGCGGACTAGACTCAAAACGTTGGCAAGCAAGCATGAGCGACGAAGGACAGTCGCTGTACGAGCATGACGTGTTTGACTGGGTTGACCCGCCCCAGGGTGTTCAACTGATTCCGTCTAAGTTCATCTATAAATGGAAATACAACCAAGATGGTGTGCCGGTTCGCCCGAAGAGTCGCGTCATGGTACAAGGATTTCATGAAGCCGATACGGGAAAGGACAAGGCAGCGCCAGTGGCGTCTATGGAATCTGTGCATCTGTTGATTGCTGTTGCTGCTCACCACGGTCTAGTTCTCAAGCAAGCTGACATCAAGACGGCTTTCCTGCATGCCAGAATTCCCGAAGATGCGGAACCCATCTACGTGATACCTCCAAAAGGGTTCGAGTGCTCGTCGCAACAAGCTAAACAGGTCTGGAAACTCAAGGCATGGCTGTACGGTTTACGTCTATCTCCGAAGGGATGGAACGGGACATTTCACGTGTATTTGCTGGAGATCGGAGTCGTGCAAAGCACGGCGGATCCGTGTCTGTACATCTTGAATGCGGGCGAAGTAATTCTCCTAGTTTACGTGGATGACATTCTGTTCACTGGAACCGAAAAGAATCAAGTGTCGACGATCATCGAACAGCTGAAGGGACGCTTTGATACGGTGGACCTCGGGGATGCGAGGTTTATCCTAGGAATGGCCGTTGATCGCAACGTTCAAGCAGGAACGATTCGCTTGACGCAGGAGGTGTACATCAAGGCGGTGCTAGCTAAGTTTGGAATGGCCGACTCGCATCCGACGAAGACTCCGGCTGAGGTTGGCACGATAAATGTCGTGGAGGAAGAAGCACTGTCGCCAGAGGACACCACGATGTTCAGATCAGCCACGGGTTTGGTTCTTTACTTGTGCAGGGGATCGAGGCCGGAGATCGCCCACACGGTGTTGGTGCTTACCAGGAGCATGGCCAAACCAGGCGCGAAGGCGATGGCCAAACTGAAGCGACTGCTCCTGTTCCTGAAAGGAACGAGCTCCATTGGGATAACGTACAGGGAAGACGCTGAACAAGGAAACCTACTGACAGCATATGTTGATTCCGACTTTGCAGGCGATGGAGATGACCGTCGCTCGACTACAAGCGTTGTTTGTTTCTGGCAGGTGGACCGGTGGACTGGAGGTCAGTTAAGCAAACGGTGGTGGCCCTCTCCTCGGTGGAAGCAAAATATGTCGCTATGTCCAAGGCATGTACGATGATCATCCACTACCGTCACCTTCAGAGCACCATCAACCAGATGCAAGAGGAGGCGACGAGGATGTTCGAGGACAGCACTGGCGCGATCTCGACTAGTGTAAACAACAAGATCACGCCGCGTACGAAGCACATAGACATCAAGTATCATCATGTAAGGTCGCTTATCGAAGACAACGTAGTCGCAGTGGAGTACCTTGAGTCTGACGCGCAGAAAGCTGACATTCTTACAAAGAGTTTGGGTGCGGTGAAGTTTCTAAGGAACCGCCTCTTGCTCCTAGGAGTGTAAACACCTCCCCTCTTCAAATCGGACCTTTTATGTCTTGAGGGTTGGACGGTGTATGTGTATTTACATGTGTTGAAATCAATTCGGGAGTTTGTGTTGTAGGAAGGAAACACATCGCTGTTACGATAGCAGCTGAATGAAACAAGTAGATACGGATAATGAGTTAGAAGTTCTTTAGACAGCATTGTTTCGAGAGGACACGGATGTATATCGTTTCGAGAGGTCTTATGCATCGGAACTGTAGAATGACGTAGTTCTTGAGAGGACATGTTGGAAGTGCTTGTAGTACAAGAACGGCTCTAATCTACTGCATGGGTTTATGCGGTATTGTGAAGGCGTCGCCAAGTCTGTAACCGTCAGGTGAAGACAGCTTGGGCGTCGGTGTGAAGATAATACAATCACTCTGTGTTTCTCTACCCAAGCCTCCGTCACATACGGAGCCACAGCATACAATAGCCGTTGTCGTGCTGTTAGTGACCTCGATATTTTCCGCGATTCTGGTTTTCTCCTCATCATGTATGTATGTCATATATATGCGTCCTTTTCCTACTTGATTGACATTTCTACCGACTCTATTCCACAAGGTACGACATCCCCTGGATCGATTTTCGAAGCCCGGATATTACAGTACTACATTACATACACTGTGGCGAAAGGGTGTCTGCAACAAAACGATAATAGGTTTTCGGAAAACTCTCGACGAGACGCTTCCAACGCGCCGCCATTTTCGGCACCGCCACTCTTTTTGCTGCGGACGAACTGAGCTTTGAATATCGGCCTACAGAAATGGTCGTCGTTGTCCGTCGTTTCACTACCAGTTACTACTGCAGCACACGTTGGCCGTACTTGTAGACGTACCGCAAGCTAATTGGGGTAGCGCAGGTAGCACGCACGTATCCACACAACGCCGCAGACGCCTGACAGCAGCTGATTTTTCTTTTTTTCCTGACGAAACACGCGCACTCAATCGGCACACTTCGCAACAAATTGACAGCATAGCGCATAGACGCGCGGCACACGTCGGCCGTACTTGAAAGAATGCATGAGATGCCGAACACCCTTTTATCTGAATGCAGTGGCAGCGCACCCTCACGCGCCTCGCCGAATACCTCACGGTCACGGGTGGCCAAAGGGAGGTTGTAAGTGGTGCCCAACCTCCCCGGGGTCAGGTTGGGACGTTGGGGATCGACCTTGGACAACATGTAGTCTACGCTGCCCGTCCGCCGTATTGAATGGACCAACGTCGCAATCTGTGATGCGGGGCTAGCTTCATATGTCGGCGTACAACCTGACCCTAGAGAGGTTGTGGGGAGGTTGTGCACCAGATACAACCTGCTTTGGCCACCCGTGGTTGGTGCTTCGCGCTTGATGATGTGAGAATCTTGTCCGGTGAGAACCTGGCGTGCTCCGCCCCTGCATTGTATGGATGCGAGATCAATGGTCTAACGACTACGGCATGCTCGACTAGACTATGAGTGCACCCCCCCACCCCTCTGCCATCATTGATCCATCCAACTGAGGCGATCGCCTTCGGTGGTGCAAATTGGTGCAAATACCGCAATCGACGGAGCAGGTGCCAGAGCGGCGGATGAACAAGAAGATTTTCGCAGGGAGGTGCCGAAAAATATTCGGAATACGTTTCTCAAGGTACCGTCAAGATGAGAAAAAATTGAACGAAGCAATTCGACGCAACACCGCAACACCGGAACAAATGTTTCACAAGCGGAAGAAACATCGTTTCCGTGACCTTGGTCCAGTCGCCGTTCACGGATTTAAAAAGCGCGTGACAGGAGCGTGGGAGGAAGAGGTCGACGTGGCAGACACAACTGCACCGCATGTAGCGCCCTCGGCCTAGTGCCCACGGCCTTCTCAGCGAAAACGCCTTCGGCTGGGGTCGTTGCAGGCAATGTATGGGCCTCCGTCATCATCGCTCGTCCTTGTCCCGCCTTCCCAACGCGAGAAAGGAAGTAGGTACAGTAGAGATCTTCATGCTTTCATCCAAGCTCTCATCAGCGCCAAACCTCAACCTCTAGTAAAGATCACCTACCACCGGAAGCAACAGCAGAACAAACAAGAGCCAAGGAGTGCGTCTGGTGGGCTACACATGGTCTATTTGTTTACATCATACCTGCGCGAGAAGAGCAAGGTTTCGGACTTACCTGTGGTCTCGTTGTTGCTGTTGTTACACACTGGGGTGTGGAGGAGTGGGTTGTCTGGCAAAAAACTTTTTTTTTTCGCGTTCGATCCTGTCTCCCCTGCCCGGTACCCGTTCTTATTGCCGATCGATGTCGAAAATTGTGTCGCTCTCGCTCACCACGGCAGCAACTTCTTGCCGCAAAAACTATCTCATCTGGCTCAAAACCGGGCGGGACGGAAGACCGCGCTGAGGGTATGCCCGTTACAGCGCCGAAGGTGTCTTCTGCCGCAAAGAGGTATGCGCAAGCGGCGACGCAGAAGCAAAAATTTTGTTTTTCATTCTTTTCCGTCGGGGGGATATACTGCTGTATCTCACACGGGCTCTTTTTTCTCCTTCCTTGTCAGTTATTCCAAAGATAGTCTAACTTTACTCGGCCGCGCGTACCAAGCAGGCGTGATGTGGGCTCTGCGTTTGCGTCGATGCCCTAAAATTTGCCTACCGGCGTGCCACCTGCTCCGTATCTTGAACTATGTTTGGGGACCTCACTCAATATTTTCCCGTTTCTGTTTTTTCTGCTCCTGCGCCCGCGCCCGGTTCATCCTACATAGTACGTCCCAATAGCTGCGTAGTACCTGCTACCCTACACACACACATACATACTTGCTGTAGATCCGGGGTACGTACGGGCTACGTGACGCCGATCGCCAAGGAAGAAGGAAAGTCACCGCTTGTTGTTGTGTACTCCTGCCTACAGCGTATAGTCTAGTATGCAAACAACCGGGTACACATACATACCTACGCGCACACCTTGGTAGACGCGTCCAGTTTTCTTCTGTTGCTGCTGCTGTTTCTGTCTTTGATCCGAAGGATAGTTTAGCCTCCCCCATGCTGCCCCCTCACGGGGTCGCAGTTCATGGCAGATAGAAGTGTTTTGTGTTTTCGACCGCACTAAGACTGACGTATTTTCATTGGTCAGCCGGTTAGCGCGGTCGATGCTAATAATAAATACACACACGGGCATTTCTTCAGATTTTTCCGAATCAATGCATCTCTTCGATCTCAGTAGCGCGGAGATCCCGACGACCGACACAGAGATATTTTTCTCTCTGTTCAGCATGCTCCATGTCCCCATGTTGGGGGACAGATGATGCTCGATGGAATCTGAGAGCTGGCACCACAGGAAATTAATACCATATTCGCAACAGTAGAAGGTTCAACGCATGAAACACAACCAACCACCAATGACCTTCCTTCTATTCTACGCCCAGAAATGCCTGTTTCCCACAAGGGACATTCCCCCTGTAGTGCATGTTGCTCGTGATATGTAGTATGTGTCGTACAAACGCATGTCTGTCATTGTCGTACGATGAAGTACTTCTTCCCCGTAAGTACTTCTCCGTATCGCCTTTCTTCTGATCGTCTGTGGACAGAGGTGATGAATGCGTGCCCTGAAGTAGTATATAGATCCGATCGACAGAATTGGAACAATGATGAGGTCCCGATTTTTTTCACCCGCGTCCCTCTCCTTTCACTCTGTGTTTATCCCAACAAGCAAGACCAAGATTGAAGCGGTGGATGTACCTCTCTCTCCCTCTCTCTCCGGCCTCTCCGTGATGTTCCAGTTCATTTCTGCCCGACATGGCGTGTGTGTAGAGGGGAGCGGAGGGCCCGTGACTAGCTTTTGCGGACCCTTTCGATCAATTTTATATGAGTATTGACCACCTTTCTTCATAGTCAAAGTTCGGGAATCGTTCGGTAAGTGTTTGATCAGTACGGACAGATGGAGAGATCGGTACGGCTGTTAACCCTCCTAGAACTGGAAGCCCAAATGCTTGTTTACCGCGCCGGGGTCGTCACTATGCTTCGTGAAACGCGCGTCGGAAAACTTGGTCTAGCATAGCAGTAAGGTTGTGTGAGGTGGTACATATGATACTAGTCGCTGTGTGATGCCTGTATGCCCCTCCTGGGCCTGCCTCTGACTTGCTGGATTCGAACGAAGGTGTTCGATTTCACTGCGCGCAGGCACCTTGTTGTGTGTTGGGCTATGTAGGAGTAAATTAGTGAAACCCTCTTCTTTTTGTGCGTCCATCGGACACGTGAAACCATGTACATCGATGATGCGGCGATGATATTGCCGTCAATCACCTACGGGACCAGAGGCGCGAATTCGGCGGATCTCTCTCTTCATTTGCTTTCCACTCGCTCATTGTCCGATAACAACAGCGAAGAACAGAGCTTTGTGGACCACAGGGTGCCATCACATCATCCTGATGATGTGTCATGACCATAAGCCTTGCAAGAATAACCCTCGACGTTTACAAAGATCACGTGCATGCTACGTAGTAGAAGGTGGAGCTCATCCCGCACCCCGGCCGCGAGAAAAAGACGAAAAACGAGCAAAAACGCAATCATTATCGAAGTGGCGACATGGTCTGAGGTTTGCGGAATCGACGCGAAACGCCTTCCAGCTAAAAACATTTTCTCCTTGATATTTTTCCAGCCCATAGCACACAAACACCAAATGCTACTTTGAAGTACTTCCGCATTCCAACCTCTGAAATGTTTCCTCGCCCATCAGGAACGGTGCGCGATTGAAGACAAGTACAGCACTAACACAAGCCCTACCATCAACAGACATCCCCCTCCTCTGTGCCGTCAGTTAGACAACACGACCACGAACGAATAGCGACACCAACGAGGCCTCTAGCCTGGCAGATAGTCAACAAATGAAGTAAGCCCCACAACCCCAATAACGCTCTCATCTACACCAAGCTTCGTTCACGGCAACAATGTAGACGATAGGGGAGTGAACTTCGCAACATGTATCTATGAATTTGCAAGAGAGTGGGGCTGTCGAACATGGCTGGTTTCAGCTGTAACTCTCTTTTGTGTGTGAGTCAGTCACACTACCACGATCAAAACCACAAACACAACATGGTATGAAAAACTGGGAAGGATACCCACACAAAAAAGCAACAACGACCACAGGATGTTGTATCTACAGAACAAGAAATAACACACGAGCGAGATGAATGCCCACCCTCACGGTACCAAGCTCCGAAACTCGTTACCCCCTGACCCTCTACCTAGCTTCAACCTCATGAGCTAGCTACTAAGAACAACAACGACGCACGAATATAACAAAAACCACGCGTCGCAGTACCAAGTAATACGAATAATGTCATAATGTTTTCAATCAGAACCATGCGCGATTCAAAACAAGCACAACACGAAAAACAAGCCCAACCATCAGCAGACATCCTCCCTCCTCTAGGCCATCAGCAAGACAACACCACCACGAACGATTGGCGACACCAAGGAGAAGTCTAGCGTGGTGTGTAGATAGTCAACGGCATTATCGACAGAAGAAAGGGTGCCCGCAGTTTTGTGATGGGCCAATTTTGTAGAAAGGAACTCTTCCCTTGAAAAAAAAATGCAAGGCCAACAGATTACGTCACCCCCATGGCGGTGACGTCACGTCTCGGGAAAACAATGATCGTGGCGTTGATGCCGACGGTCGTTTCGCATCGCGGACTTTTCTATCGCTGGACATGCCAGCTGCTCGGGAGCGGAACTCCGAGCAAGTCTTCGAGGTCCTTGTTGTAGGGGGCGAAGAACGCCCGCATCTCCTCCCGCATTTCCGGGGTCACCTGCGAAGGAGACCAAACAAGCAAACAAACAAAAGTTCGACCCCACATAATGAAGCGCAACAGTTCCAGGTTCCACCGAGAACATCATAGTGACGTGTAAGTCGAAAACATTTATGTGGAAATGAATGGAGAGAGTCACGCGGATTCTATCACGCATAAAGTAAAAAAGGGTGTCGCTTCAAGGCCGACGACCTACCTCTCTCTGCTGAGGGGATGCCGAAGGCGATACCCTATACCTGAGTGTTTTCATTCTGAGGGATGCATGCAAAAAAAAAAAAAACGGAAGCAATATCTCGATGAAACTTCAATGCAACGTATCACCCAGCAAAACAAGCCACGACTATTACGACACCACAAGCCATGTCGTACCAGCCAGGTCTCAGGTCGGTCGTCACCTGTGAGTCAAGAACCTTCTTCTTGGCACCATCCGCCGTGTTGAACCTCGCGCCGACGATGTCGCTCCACATTTCTAGGCTCCGCAAGCCCTGACGGGGGAGAGGGGGGGGGGGGTGGGGGGGGGCGAACGAACGAACGGAGCAAGCATGGCCGGCAGGACGAAGTTTCGGCAGGGTACACAGTAGTAGTGAGTGAGTTGAGACGGCGGGGAAAAGGACGCCACAACACGACCTTCTCCAGCCTGCGTCGCCCCCGGATCCCCGCCGAAGTCCAGTCCATCCACATCTAGCCCTACGTGGCGAGGCTAGTACAATTTCTCCGTCATACAAAACCGTCTCATTTATTCTCCAGTCTGCACGCCCCCGGATCCCCATCTAAGTCTGGCCCAGCGACAAGCACCACGTGGTGGGCTGGTACCAATTTCCGCATCCTCCGTTTTTACCTTGTCGCCCTGTGGGTCGACCATGTCAAGGCCGATGAAGTCGAGCACCTCCTCTAGAGTCTTGATCGGCTCTTCCTCCAAGTCGTCCGTGAACACCACCTGCGGCGCGACGCACGTGCGTTTGATACGTGGCAGTAGTGGCATGGCAGAGCATCCCACGGTACTCGGAAGCCGATAGCAAGAGAACAAACGAACAGCGAAACAGCAATCAACGATGCATCCTGGCCCGTAGTACAGGGACACATGGTGCAGGCACCCAATGGTATTCGAAAATCCGACAGCTAGTGAACAGCAACATACCAACAACGATTAAATGCATCCTGGCACGTACAAAAAGAGACGCATCCAGTAGAACGCGCATGCATCCAATAATTACTTTTCGAAAAGCCTTCAGCAAGTGAACAGCAACATACCAGCAACCGAAGAACGCAGCATACTGCACAGAGGCCCATACTATGCGCCGCATTCTCATTCATGGATCCTGGATCCCAAACATAGCGCCCCTAGTACCCTACCAAATGGTGATGTACTCCGTCGAGATAGCAAAACCTTTGATGAGACTTCTACGCATACGCCAAGACCCCGCCGATTGCTATCACGGTCTCTGTAGTGTATCACACAGGATTGTGGCCGGAAACATCGTTGCTCGCCCGAACATGAGGCCAACGTTCGTCCTTCGATGGGAAACCCCTCTGCTGTCGACTCATCGAGCTTGGAAACTCCGCCGAGACGGGTGTTGAATCTCAAGGTACTACAAATGAAAAAGGGGGGGGGGGAGTCGATTTTGCACGGACTGCCGGCTGTATTCACAGTGAAAGTCGTGTCCTTTCTAGCACCACCTTCTCTGAATAGACCCACCAGACGAAAATAAGTATGTACACAACAGGCTGTTGTCCCATTGAAAATAGCTATGTAGTTGATTACACATCAGGCCGTTTTCTCATGAACGTCGTACTGACCTGTGTCTATCACCACCTCCTTCCTCTGCACAGTACACACTTTTCCACACAACAAAAAAAATAGAAAAAAATCTTGAATTATCCCGCGCCTATGCAACCCCGTTGTACCTTGAAGTTCTCGCGCCCGAAGGCGTTGAACCACCGACGCAGCTGCATGGCGTACACGCTCTTCCCCACGTGGGCGTTGTAGAGCACCTCGCCCAGGTAGACGCGGGGATTGCACCAGGGCTCGGTGTGGGTGTTGCACAGCTCGCAGGGAGGTCGGCCGTTGCACTGCTTCCTTCCCTTCGTCGCCCTGGGTGTGTGATTTTTGCGTGCGTTTTTCTTAGTGAGAATCGACCGTGCTAACAGGTTGACAAACGAAAACAAGTCAGTCTGTCTGCGGTTGAAAGCACAACAAGCTTCGAAAGGCCACGTGCGTGTCTGTGGCTGTTCTTAGTGAGCATCGACCGCGCTGACCGGCTGACAAACGTGTGCGTGTTTTCTTAACCAAATATCATCGACCGCACAATAATAACCGAATGAAAAGAATGTCAGTTCTTTGGCGGCACAAAAAACACCAACAATTTCAAAAACAATCAGAGGGTAAGAGTAAAAGAAGACATGGGAGAGGCAGGAGCTGGAAGACAACCGTCCTGCTTCTGGGTGTGCGTGCGCAGAGGGGTGGGCGCCATGAGACGCTCACTTCCTGTGCTTGTCTCTGTACGGCGGACACTTTTTACACCAGCTTTTGCTCCTTGAGCAGATCTATTGCGCGCCCGTGTGTGTGTTCTGCGTTTATTTGTGTAGCGTGCTACGAGTGCGAGCTGCGGCGTGTTTGACAGCATTTTGTGAGTCCTGTTTCTCATGTTCGGTCCCGGTTCCGTTGCGGTTTTCACTCCAGCTTGCCACCCCCCGTGGTCCGGCGCCCCCACTCGGTGTTTGCCATCGGGATTGGGTTTCGTCGCTTGGCAACGACGTTGAAAAAGAAGCCAATTCACTTCGTGAACTCGGCAACCAGGTTACCGTTTTTTTTTTTACCTCGGTTTTTTTTTTGGCGGTAACCATAATGGTGGTCGAGTAGATCATGTTGTGCGGGGTCGAGAAACCTCACTCCGCGCAACGGGGGATGATCGCACCACGTTGTGTTAAAATGGTCAAGCTTCCTCGAGGCAGTTACACAGTGCTTACAATTGTCTCTGGAAGTGAAAGCACCAGAGAATAAATTAAGTCATACGTAGCTGTCATCCGTATGCAAGGAAGTAAGCACAAGATGCCGAACACCCTTAGCAGGATGCAGCTCACCCTTCATGCGACTCGCCAAATACCTCACGGCGCTTCGCGCTTGGTGATGTGAGACCCTGTTCGGGGGAGACCCCGGCGTGTTCCGTCCGGGTTTTGTGGGGATGGGGGGTCAAGGGTCAAAGGATTCCGGCATCCACGATTAGGGGTACCCCCCCCCCCCCCCCCGAATATCTCGAGAGCCATCGGGACTGGGTTGTCGTCGCTTGGCAACGACGTTGTAAAACACGCCGATCGCTTTGTGAGCTCGGCAACCGGGTTACCACTTTTCTTTCCTCTCCTTTTTTTTTCGCGGTTATCATAATGGTGGTCGGGTAGATGATGTTGTGCGGGGTCGAGAACCCTCACTCTGCGCAAAGAGGATGATCGCACCACGTTGTGTTAAATTGGTCAAGCACTCTCCAGGCAGTTACACAGTGCTTGTACTTATAACTGTCTCTGGAAGTGAAAGCACTAGAAAATAAATCATACGCAGCTGTCATCCGTACGCAAGGAAGTAAGCACAAGATGCCGAATACCCTTAGCAGGATGCACCGCACCCTCCGCGCGACTCGCCGAATACCTCACGGCGCTTCACGCCTGGTGATGTGAATGCCCGGTCCGGTGAGAACCCGTCCCGGCTTTGTAGGGATGCGAGGTCAACAAAGGTATGTGTACACCCCCCCTACAAGCCCCCTGTCTGTCTAGGCTCTCGTTCGTCTTCTCCCAAAAGAAGGGGCATCACAGCCATACAGATGATTTACCAACACCGGTAGCCTGAAGCCGTTCCTTCACACGTAACCTGCACAGCGAGCGCTCTCCGCACGGGGGGAGCCGCTACGGGGGGTCCAAGAAACTCGTGTCATTTTCACGCGCAAGTTCACGTCCTGTCTACGACGCCAACGTTTACTTCGGAGCACAAAAGAGTACAAGGGAGAGACTAAACTCGTCCGAGTAGTTGCTACACCACTGGCCTCGCAACGTCGGGACGGAGCCGGGTTTTCGATGGCCCAGGCAACGTTTTGTAAGGATAAACCCGACCACAGGGGAGGGGGGGGGACTGCTCAACCAATGTAGAAGAAACCTACCTGCAGTAGGTGACCGTCGGCTCCCTCCCGAACAGCCCCGAGTCCGTGGCGTTCCTCACGCACGCCGCGAGCCTCTCCACTGTGGCTGCCCCCTCCCGAAACGCCACCGAAAGCGGCCTCTGCTCCTCCATGACGAAGTCCAGCCGGCGCCTATCTCTCATGTCCTCGCTCGCGCCCTGTGTAGGCACACAGACCGTGTGTGGATAAATCGTCAACATGTAGCATATGCATGCATGCACACGTGAAAAGCTGGAGAAGCGAGGAGGACCGGAAGGCAACTACTGAAACTCCGACGTGTCTGCCGCACGGTAACGCCTGTTCTCAATGCGCGTATGCTGGTTACCCTAGGTGACACAGGGTACCACACCCCCTGGACCGATTTTTCCAGTAGCCTTGGCAAGGCATTTATAAAGGAAACATGCTGGATAAAGCAGGCGACCGGGGAAGTCGGGTTAGGGTTGGAGTTAGGGAATAGGGTCCGCGTATCCCCTCCCTGTTCTTTTTCCTCATAAAATTGTGAAGGGAAGTCCGATTTTGAAAGCTCGACTACTCCACGACGAAGATAATGCCAAAATCAAGTGGTGTGTTTTCGAAAAGCTCTCGACAAGACGGTCCAACGCTGCCATTTTCGGCACCGCAACTCACTCTACTGCGAAGCAATCGAGCTTTGAAAATCGGCCCCGGCGGTGCGGTATCTCGTGTCACCTACGGTACTGGTATAGACCCCGCAATGACCGTATTTGAGCACACACCCGCCTTCGTGTCGCCTATTTCGTCCTGTATTCTTAGACTTGGTGGAATTTGTTGTCTTGGTTTGGGAGAAGGTGTGTGGAGGTAGACTGCGTGTGACACGAATAGACAAGCGCCAACCCTCTGCTCTGTGTGAAAACTACAGTAGAGGGTTGTTTTTTGTCGCGACACTTCCCAGCGGGGTTATGCACCTATATATCTCGTGTGGTGCTATTTTGGTTATTTCGTGGGAATCTGTCAGTCAAGACCGATACCGACCGGCAAGGAACGCTGGAAACACAAGTTTCTCAACATGACTGCTCGGCCCCACACAACCAACCGCTGCTGCAACATGCTCCGGTCTTTCACAGAAAGACTATTATCTACCCGTTCGACATAAGTCTTAGCAGTGAGTGGGGAAGAAAGCGTGCTGGACAGCCTACATAACTGCTGAAGGTGTCAGTGACGCCAGCAGGCCCTGATCCCGAAAAAACACCTACTCCCTCCGCAGGAAAAAAACATTCGCGTACTGCTCTGTCCCTTTGCCTCCGTCCCACCTTTGCTCCTACTCCTCTTCCTCGTCGCCTCCGTCGCAGATTCTGCCGCCTCCCCTCCGCAAAACGCTGCTGCTGCTGCTGCTGCTGCTGCTGCTGCTGCTGCTGACCCCCTTCCTCCTCCTCCTCCCCCCCCTCCTCCCCCCCCTCTTCCTCCTCGTCTACGGTGTTGGTAGCTATATCAACACCACCGATTCTCTGCGGCCACTCGGAGATGGCGCCCCCCCCGCTGGAGTAGGAGCTGTTGCCGGTGCCATTGCCGTGCGGTCCAAGTGCTGCCGGTTCGGGAGAGACGCGAAACGGCCGTGCGGTCAGACAAAACGAAATTGTTTTGTGCATTTTGGGGATCGACTTATCGGTCGAGATCGGCCGCTCGGGAGTGTATAACCTATTTCCTGTCTTGTGGTGCCTATCGTACAAAGGAAAGATATCGGCGTAGGCTGCACGGGTGATCACAGGGAGGTCATGTCACGCTATGAATTCGTTGCATTGTTGCAAGAGCAATACCTAACGCGACGGGTATAGACGGCGTGGGAGGGAAGCGAGAGAGAGAGAGAGCAGCGCATCCATCAACATGCAGTGCGGAGTGGCGACATACGGTAGGGCGAGCGGATCTAGAACACAAGCCCCGCGCCTTACCATTCAATCCATACCGAAAAACACGTGAAAGAAAAACCTCACGTTTCAAGGTCATTGCGTCCAACCAACCAGAACAAGAACAAGAACAAGAACAAGAACCGACAACGATTCTCACGTTCGCTCTTGTACTCCCAGGAGCTGATAGTCCTTGCGACTGGCTCTCTCAGCACCACCAAGAACCGAAGGTTACTCCGTAGACGCCCTCCGCCGGCCTGGTGGTAGTAGTCGTAGATCCGAAGGGGGGCCTCTCCGACGATGGCGTAGTTCGGCGTGACTGCGCCGCGCAAAAGGGCAAACAAAACAAATAACTAAAGTAATGGATAGAAATAGATTAAGTAGATGCATCGCGCGCGTGCGGGTAAATATGAAGGATTGCTCGTGAAGAAAATTGGGGTTGTTCAACGGTTGTTGGTGTCACGCATCAATTGTCGTCAGCCGTCAGGAAAAACGACACGTTATGTCGTTCATGTCTCTGAAGGCTAAGGCGGGCATGACCAATGGCTTCTTGCTACGTCTGCCATGTCGAGAGGGTCAATCGAGACTGAAGCAGGGAGGGGTGTCATCTACCGCTGTGCACATATCCAGGGTGATTGGCTGATTACGCCAAACGGGTGGTCTGAAAGTGCATCGGCGTGCCTTCGAGGAACTCGCCCTTGAAAGAATGCAAACAGGTATGTATGTGAAACACAAGTGGTGCTAGCATCGGCACCTGCATTATCTTCGCTAGAAGTGGAAAACGGTTCGAGTGGTAATGGTGACGAGAGCAGCAGCGGCGACCGCACCAGCAGCGAAAACGACCACAACAACAACAACATCAACAACCAGAGATAGCAACAACTTTTCAACTTTTCTACCAACAGGAGCAACAACACCAACTACCAACCCGAACAACCAACACCACATATCAACAACGGCACCAACTCCCGACAACAACAGCTACCAGAGAGATCCGACAACTACAACAACACCCCCCCAATCAACATCATCAACAACAGCAAGCCCCGCAGCAGCAGCAGCAGCAACAACAACAACAACAACAGCAGCAGCAGCAACCAAGAGGGTATCTCTTACAGTCGATGACGGTATCCCTCCAAGAAGCCATGGGAGAAAGGCTCTCCCGCTTGCCCCGATCGCTCACGCCGTGCCAGTACTTGGGCGTGTTGTCGAAGACGTGGGCCTCTCGATAGTCGTGCGCCTCAGGAGGAGGGACGAAGACAGCTCGAGGGTGCGAGGACAGCCAGTTCGACAGGGACGTTGTGCCTGTCGCGACGCGATGGGAACACAAATGGGTGGTGGGAACGCTTATTTCTTCGCCGTCGTAACTCACCCAAGGTGTAAGCGGCTTCCGACATCTCCGCGAGGATGGCTTGCTAGGACAGCATTAGCTAAGAATCAATGTCGCGGGCCCTTTAACGCCAATCTATTGACCCTCACAGATGAGAAATAGATAAGGACGAGTCACAAAACCGCACCATTGAATAAATAATCCCTGAGGTTGAGGCATCGACGGACGGAGCGGTGTACGCATCGCATCCATTGGGCGGCAGCCATAAAGAACGTAGGAAATCTAGAGTAGATGGATATCCCAAATCAACAATGTAAACGTTTGCCGTCGACGCATCGCGAGATTAGAAGCGGACTCGCGCTGGTGACGCTGGTCGACACTCCTCAACCGATTTTCTCCCCCAAGACTTACTCCGGCACCCGACACCAAGCGTCGACGAAAACAAAATTGGGATACTCAGCGAAAAAAAAAAAAGGTGTTCCACTCTCCACACCAAAAAGCAGAGTACAAGCCCAACTGTACACTTCGAAGGCATTCATCCAACCCGAAAAACGCGCCGCAACTGACCTACCACAGCACGGAGATATATGATACATAGGAAGTGCCAATCCGAAAGACGCACCATAGCGAGCTGGAAGGAAGCGCAAGGGCGAGAGCTTCGCCGTAGCCCATGGGAACATGAAGAGTCTCGAAGAGTATGGGTTCGGGGTGGTGATTAGTGTTGTCACCCGGCTGGGAAAAACTGGAACCGGGTACCCGGTGGGGTCTTCGAGGGTGGAACCGGCGGGTACCCGGGTACCCGTGTACTAGAGGCGCATTGGCCCCCGGGAGGTGACAAGGGTACGTACAACAATGGTCACAGAGCACTATGACCTGCCAGAGGACGATGCCGAACAAAGTCCGACCCCCCGGTCTTTTTGTGGACTGTGAACACATTGATTGCTTGCATATTTTGCTCTGTTGCAAGAAGGGCAAAATAACATCAGCATGTACAAATCTACGTAGCTACATGTTGTGCGAAAGGGTTGTGACCCGGCATTTTCAATTGCTGGACTTTGTCAACACACGCATACGAACACTCTCCTTTGCCATCACTATTCATTCATTTTGCGTTCAGTGTCTTCCGCGCCACGATGAAACGTTGCGCTCTTTGTACGGCAGTTGGGCCACCAACCACCTACGTAGTAAGTACCTTGTTGCATATACAATCGTTCCTGTCTCCGCTCAGTACCTTGTAATATCCTCACCGGTCCTGGCGCGGACGCATTTGGTGAACACAGGCCAATTACCCAACAAAGAAGAACCTACAAATGGACCGGACGAAAAAAAATCCTTTCCCCCCAACGCGATACCACGTCCGCACAAAAAAGTACGAAAAACAGGACCGACCGAAGACGGAAGGAAACACAGAAAAGTAGAAAAATGTAGGCAGCAACCCCGCCCCCCCGTACCCCGCTCTCTCTCGTGGAAAAAAGAGAAGCGCGTGAACATCACTTGGACACGAAAACACACAATCGTTTTATGTAGTACGCCTCCCTCCTCCGCAGGCAACACAATTCACCAAAGGCGATACTGTGTTGTAGTACGCACAACAGAGTACGAAAAACAGGACCGAACACGAAAGGAAAACGACGAACTTTCTTCAGCGCGGGCCCCGTTGGGTGGAAAAGAAAAGCGCGCGAACAACAGCAGCCAAAACACATATTTATTTCACGGCTAGGACGTTGCCGCCATTGTGTAGTACTCCTCCCTCCCTCCTTCCCTCCAAAACTCAGCCGTTGAAAGTAAAACGTCAACGGCCGGGGTTGCGCCGCGTCCTTCATCACACACTTGGCGAAACAACTTGATTAGAGACGCACAAGAAGAACGTTTTGTGGAGCTGTGTGTCGTGTGCTGTGGCGCTGTGGCGCTGTGGCTGTGTGTGCATTTTGGGGGTGCCGTGTATCGAAACAACCGGGTACCCGGGTACCCGGGTACCGGGTTCTGACCAAACCGGGTGACAACCCTAGTGGTGATACGTATCGATAGTGGAAACCCCCCAACGAAGAAGTAGGTATTTTGGCCGTTTCCTCTTCTTCCCCGTTGCTACCCCAAAAACTCACCGCACTTGGACACCCCGAAGAAGAAGACGGTCGGAAGGCACCGGCCGTTCCCGGCCTCGTCGGTCCAACACCTCGCCTTCCCGTCCGCCAGGGTCTCGTCGGCCAGCTCCTCTGACGACAAGAACGCCCCCCCCCGCCCTCCGCCGCCGTCGCGAACCCCCTTTTCTCGGCCGTCGGCCTGCGGCCCCGGGAACTGGTCGTAGGGTCCCGAAACATCCGCCGCCCCTGATTCTATCTCTAGGCGAGGCTTGTGGAGGTAGTCTGGGCCGCCCCCCGCAGGGATGCTGTCAGCGTTAGCACCATTTCTAGTCGCGAGGGATACAGCATCTCGACCACCACCACCGTCGGCAGCAGCAGGCGTGTCCAGGCCGGGGGCATGGACGGCCGGCAGGCCGCTCGTCGTCCGTCTTGGTGCCGAGGACGCGGGGCCCAAGGGCTCCCGCGTCGGCGCTGCGGCTGATGACGACGGGGTCCCCACAGAGAAAAATGTGCGGAACGACCCCATCACCCACACCCAGGCCAGCACCCCCAGAGCGAACAGGCACCCAACTGCGGTGCCCCCTCGCCGACCGCCGCCGGCCCTCCTGATACAAAACGAAACGAGCGAGGGAGGGGCACGAGAGTGCGCAAGCACCAGCAAAAACGACGTAGCAGTAGCACGCCCACCACGTATCAACAACGCGCGGAAGCAGAAGAGGGTCGGTGTTTTTTCTCTCTCTCTCTTTAGCATTCTTTCCCGCGTAGTGTGCATGGTTTGGTCACACACACACACACACAGCAAGCCGGCTCGTACGAAATCACTGGTCACACGTTGAGCCTGTGATTCGTATCTCAACACCGTCGCCGCTCCGTAGCACCGCACACCCACGCCGCCAAGAAAAATCCCCTTCCTGCTGGACCTAAAACAAAACAACCAATAAAAGGATACATCACGTCAAGACTCACCTGCCGAAACCGTGAGAGATCCTGCCGGTGTAGTAACCCCCCCTCTCCCCCCCGTCCGCGACGGGGGCAGAAGCTGTAGCGCCGCCCCCCCGTCGTGGAGCTGGACAATAGCGGTAGCCCTGCCCGTGCGAAGGAGCAGCTGCAGCGGTCCTCGCCCATCCGCTGTGATGACCGTCGCCTGGAGGAGGCACACCGCCGGGCTTCGTACTGGCCATGGCGCTCATTGCGGCGGCACCGGCGGCACCGACACCGGCACCGGCACCGGCACCGCCGCCGGCACCGGTGGACGGCTAGCGCAACACTCGCGACAGCGCCAAAGACCAGGCTCTAGGATGTCGGGTGGGTTCTCCGGACGCCACCTGAAATGGGAGGGAGGGAGGGAAGGAGGGCGCTTGTCGCTCGCGTCAGCCGCTTGACAGCGCATGCTCTTCGGGACTGAGGCGGGGGGGTGGTGTTGTACTCAGAGCCGTGCATGCCCTAGTCGTTAGGGTGTTCTCATGTAAGCCGGTGCCGTGGGCGTTAGACCATAGACTGAGGGGGAGCGTAATAGGGCACTTGCTTGCCACGTTTTACGGTTTGCGCTGCTGCCGTAGGACCGGGGATATAGGTTGGGGCTTTAGCAAACGAAGCTTGTTCTTTCGCTTCGTTTCGTTTTCGTGCGCGTGTCCTTGTGGCCAGCGGCCGTCGTACCGCTACGAAGACGGCATGGGCTTTGCCCCTTCTTCGAGTGGTTCGCCGAGCAGCCTTCGTTCCGTTGGAACGTTGTTGGTTGTCGGGAGTGCGTCGTCGTTCAAACCACACACAAACCATGTCAGTATTGTGCGTGTGTACGGTACACACGACCGGAACGGTTTCATAATGTGAAGACAACAACAGCAACAGCAACAGCAACAATACGCCCCACATGACACTCTCACTCAGATCACGCGGATGCAAACGCCGATAGTCACGGTAACCTTTGGGATGCGCCCCTACTCCGAGCCATATGCTTTGGTATCTATTTGCCGGTAGGCTGAATGAACCTGAGAACGGTAGCGTGCTGCGCAACGCGTGAGCTCTTTCCTCCCGAGCGGCCGAAGCGGTGTGTGTTGTCTGTCTGTCGTCGTGTTTGAAACGTTCAAACGCCCTCATCACCACAGAGCGTCGTGAGCTGCGGTCCAACGAGCAACACGTATGTGTGTGCAAACGAACCTCCTATAAACATTACCCTGGGCAACCTGCCCGGGGTACACGCGAATATAAATATCCAAGCCACATAGGCCTACTATTAATCGAAATCGGAGGCCGAAGGGGGGTGGGGGAGGCGTACTCATATGTTTTACATATGCCTTAGCGCTCAGACCATTGACCCGATACTCCTCCCGAGAAAGAGCGGCGGTGCCGAAAAAGTCCGGGTTGGAACCGTCTCATCGACATGTTTCCGAAGACACGACACATCATTTGAGGTAGGCATCCCCGTCTGCGTGGAGTACAGCAGCAGTGGAGAGTATTGAGAGACGCGGTCCAGGGGGTGTGGTATATTTTGTGTGTTGTGTCACCTACGATACAATGCTGCACATCATCGCCATCTTCGATACATATATATCCTCCGCACCAAGAACATCGTTGTACTGTAGTTGTTACCTAACTGGCCGTTCACAATTCGAGCTGCTGCCGTTGCCGATGCACATCCTTTTACCACAGTTTCTCGCATAAACCACCGTACCGCGTCTACAGCAGTGTACATACGCGACGTATTTGAATTAATGGAACGAGCAGTCCGATGCGCACCAACTTCCCGATCGCCAACCCCTCTCTTCTGTCTGTTGGATAAAACGATAAAACCACAGGATCGCGATCATCGACAAAAAACAATACTTCGAAGTGTTGTGTTCTTGGAGGTACACAGCCCTTTGCTGTTGCGTTGGCAAGGTTATGTGCCGCGTGGCAACCTGCATCTATCCCCGGCCATCTCTCTGTGGTGCTTGTACTGCCCTGCTGGAAAGGGAGATAGGCAAAGCGGACAACAAGATCTCACTACAAAGTTCAACTTCCAAGACCGGACACAACAAATAGGGAAGGTATCAATAGGTTCTCTGTATCCACGTATGCTGACACAAGGGCTCTTCGACGAGATCGAAGCAAACCGATGAGCGCGGGAGGAAACGTGACGTGAAACAGGCGCACACAGCAGCCTGGAGGCGATCATCACAAGGCTCTTTCCTTTCAGCATTATTGCTGTTGTAGAGCTCCCAGCGCTTTTGAGGCACTGCTGTTGCCGCTGATGCTGGTGCTGCAGCAGCTGCTGCTGCTGCTGGAGCTGCCACTTCCTTGCTTCCTCCCAGCACAGACCGCAGCAATAGCATCGACACAGCGGTGACAGTTCGCTACTGCTGTTGCTGCTGCTGCACTGCAGGTGGCAGTGCAAAATGTGACTACAATGCAAGCGAAACTTACGCCGCTGCAGCAATTAATTGTGCTGCACGCTGCTGTACCAAAACGCACGCAACAGCAGACCCCCAAAGCAAACGGCGCGAGAGTCCGACTGTTTGCTGTAGACAAGTCAACAGACATGTAATGGTTGGTGTCGTCCAACGGACCACACGGGTGGGGAGCAACGTCTGTCTCGCACCTCTTCTGCCTTCGCCGCTCTCCCGTCTCTCAAAAGGCTTGGGCGTCCACCGCTCTCTCTAGGGAGAGTGTTGGCACAGCAAACATTGGAAAAGAATGGGTCGGCAGAATCGAGTGGTTGGACATAGTTGGGGGAGTGGTGTGGAAGGAACAAGGGGTGTTGTGTGGGATACACGTACGAGAAGCGAGATAAAATCTATGCAAAGAGCCGGTTAAGGTGTGTGGATTCCATGATGGACGATTCTACACGGTGGTGGAACTTGGTGGAACCTTATACCCTTGTCATATTTCGTGACCCTACCTCGCCTGCTGTGTGGCGTAGGTAGCAGTGCTACGCTTTGAAGTATACAACGGAAGAACAACCGCACACGTGTTGCGTGCCTGCTGGCGCGCGTATGCTAGCCATGTCAAGAAACTTGTTTCATGCCGTGTGGTGTCGCAAAGTATGGGCGCGATCTTTGCTTTGTTTCGGCGAGAAGAGTTTGAATGTTTGAATCCGAAGGGGCGAAAGCGGATCCGATCATCATGATGGTTATCTATGTTGAACTTCTAAAAAAAAATAAATAAAGCGAAGCAAAGCAATATGTACAACATTCTACAAATTGTTCTTCCATTTTCCATTCTCATGGCTTGGTCCACACGGAACTTGCGTCAACACGGCAGCACTACACGCTCTGGTTCTGAGAGCGAAGGGCCATCCATAACCCGAATGGATCATCCAGCCCCCAACCGCGCTGCTCTCGTCAAACTGCGGATGGGTGTATGCGGATGGGTTGTTACAAGTCTATGACGACACGACAGCACGACACCACAGCAGTTTTTCCTCCGAGGAACGCCAGACAGAACTACACGTGAGCTGACCCGAACCCGTGCACACCTCCTCCAACTCCATGGAACCTATGCACGCATGTGTGCAGGGACTTGACACAAGCGGCGAGGGTGGTCGTCGGGAAACAAACACAACCTGATGACAACCCAACACCAACCGTTCTCGTCCACAATTCCCCCGCATTTAAACGCGAACTTAGAATGATGATGCAAGAGGAGGAGATTACAGGATCGCTCACGAGGGCGAGCGCACACAGCAGCACGTGCTCCCTATCTATCTACGGGCGCGCCAATCAGCAAGCTAGAGAACTGGCTAGCCGTGCTGGAGGCTGGCCGAGCTCGTGCTCGTCCCTGATTGTAGAGCGGGGTGCAGAAGGTAATCATGTCTATACACCTACTACTTTGCCACATCTGGCCACTTGCTGCTGTCGATTGCTCGGTATGCTCAGCTCAGTACTCAGAGTCGCACAGCCAACCGAGGGGGATGGGTGAACTAAACTGCGCTCACCTTATTTCGCTGGTCAACAAAGAGCAAGAGGGCAACGCTGGGTCGCGGTGTCTGCGCACGCCTTGTTTCGAAGGAATAGAAGGAAAGCTGCCAAGCAACCTGCGCGTGGTGCCGCCGCTGCTGCCGCCTCAGAGAGCACCAACAGCGCGCCGACCACCACAGCTGGATGGATGACACAGACACACAGATCGCTTGGTGCAGGGACCCTCAGCGGTGTGCTACTGGAGTGGTTGGGCTTTGGCAGAGCGGGCTGTGTAATGATGAGGAGAGCGACAGGAAAACAGAACCAACAACGTGGAAATATAAATATTTGCGGTAAATGAGGCAGGCTACTGCTGTATGCATGGAACTCCCGGGATAGGCTTGTGTCGCACTGTAGCTTGTTTCGGGGTGTGCTGCAGCATCCATCCGTGGTGCGTGGAAGTCGCCTTGTTCGGAGCCTTTCGAAACAACAGGTAGCAGTCGGACGCCAGCGGCACTTCGGCCGTTTGGGAGACACCACATCCCAACGCAGCCGCCAAGAAGCAATCACCGTTCTCTGACTGAATTTTAGTTCCAGGCACTCCAAGCACCCGAGCGCCGAAATCAATCAGCGATGCGGCAACAGAAAAAATGAAACACTCAAAAACATGCATACAGCAGAACTACTGGTGATAGTCGAGCTCCCCTTCTTCACCCCGCAAGAGC
Organism: Ectocarpus siliculosus; assembly: GCA_000310025.1. Lineage (NCBI taxonomy): Eukaryota > Phaeophyceae > Ectocarpales > Ectocarpaceae > Ectocarpus > Ectocarpus siliculosus. The sequence goes on from FN649734.1 coordinate 2,108,805, forward strand.
CATACCGTGTTGATGCCGACGACAAAAGAAGCGCACACGGTTTTTCTGATACAAAAAGCAGACTATGCCAGAATTTACTGTGCTGCATGGAAGTCTGCTGTACGCGGCTACGGCTCCCGCACCTTCCCCCACTTCGCCGATATATGTCGCCAGCTCTTTTTATCTTCTTGGCGTTTGGAACCGAACACACGGGTAACATTACGACGAGGTGCTCGGTATTTTTTTTTCTCCTCAACGGATATCCTTTTTTGCCTGACCGCTCGCTGTATGTACGAAACAGGCGAGGGTACCCTTTATCCTTGCGAATAGCAACCACGTCGCAAGAAAGCAACAACCAACGCAACCGAACTCCCGGCCAACCAACGCCAACGCAGCCTCCCCTCATCCCCAGGAATCGACAGAAAGCAAGCATGACGCAGCGAGGAAGTCAGCCACAAGTGTGCATGCATAGCACCGTCACGAGACGCGCGCAAGAGAGCGCACAGAATACGGCGGCGGGGTGCTGCCGGTAGCACACAGCCCGAGATATGGGCACCCGTCCAACACAGCGAAATAACACCACAAGAGGGCGTTGTTTCGCTCTCCCCAAGGAAAAAACGCCCGATACTATGTGATACGTGGACGCTGATCGCGAGCGTGAAAACAGTCGACAGCAGTGGAATCCCCCCCCGTCAGCCCGCCAAAAAAAAGTCTCCTTGAGCGGGCGGGTGGGCCGCAAGAAGCACCAGCATAGACAGGACAAACGATGCATGCAAACCACTTCTTTGTCAGAGATCAACACCCGGGGAGAACCAGCTCGTGCAAGAAGCGCCGTTCGTTTGAATAAACTGTTCAGTTCTTGTGTCGTCCCCGCTTCCCCATCCCTCCCCCAAATGTTTCACCCACAGCCAGCGCATCCGCCGGCCTCCGCCGAACACCAAAAATTGTTACCGTAGAAATAACGCAGAGAGTGAGTGGGAATCAGGGAAAAATAACGTTCCTCGCCGCACCCACGGAAGACGACTCAAAAGGGTCCTCAACAAAAAACAACCAATAAAACAACATCAAACACAACCAGAACAGCAGCAGAAAAACCCGTAGCTGCTCTAGAGAAATACGAACTTTTTTGTCGACCCAAGGCAAGAGGAAAAACAACAAAAAGAGAGACAGATGATCCGGCGGCTACCGACCTGCGAACCTTACACCATCGATCGTCACGGCCTACAGCCTTCCGCCGTCATTGAGGCAGGCCGATTCCTCTAACTTTTTTCGGCTTGCGAACACCGCCAAGTGTCGGATGTTTCTTAGTTTCATGCCGAGGTGTTCGGCATGAACACCCCCCCCCCACCGCCGCCCAGGTGATATCAAACCCCTCCATTCCTGGAGAGGCGCGATTTTCAGCCTGGAGGACTTGGCGGCTATGACACTCTTGGTCGAATACCGCCCTCGCAGGCCACTTCCCCAAACGTCTTAGCTACTGTAGCGCTGGGGGCTGGCTGGGGTCACCCACAAGCACACGCCGTCCAGCCATGGCCGCCAGCGAAACTGGAGGATGAAACCGTCAAAAAAAAAAAAAACGCCCAGCGCCGACTGCCGGCAAAAATGGCCATCAAAATCCCCCCCCCGCGCGATCGGAGTAAATGGTTTGGAGTCATACCATTTTCACAACGGTTATTCATTGGATCAAGAACGTTTTGGAGGCATACCATTTTACAGCGGAAAGGCATGTTGGTGTGGGGCACTGCCGATTTACAGCTCAAGGTCGACGCCCGCGACGCCCGCGGCCTGATCGTCGCCGTCCTCGGCTAAAAGGTCCTCCGTGTCACCCGCCAACGTCTGCCGGCAAAACGCACGAAGAGGGACGAATAGGCAGACAAAATGCCCGAGAGCGATTCGGCGAAGCCGTGTTTGCTTGCACGCCGTAACTAGACTAGACGACCTTGAGACGCGCCGTGTGCAAAGGAAAGAAGATGAAGGAACAATAATAGCCAACAGGACAGAGGGAAAGAAATATTGCCTGTTCAAAAAGGGAGGGAACGAGCGCGCTGTACGGAACCCCGGCAAGGGAAACCCGCGACCGATAACCACGACAACAAGGGGAAATCTCTTTAGGTGGCCTCCTTGCGGGAGGACCATCACAGTCGGTTTTTCGGCGGCCTCAAACCATAACAAGACGTAGGCCGTTCCAGTCGTGGCCCCTACCTTGACACAGTCGGCGCCGACAGAGCAATGCCGCTTGGGTACATCGGCAACACTGGTGGGAGCCGCAGGCAGTGCGACAAACCACCCTGGATGGCCCACGACTCCAACAAGTGGTACCAGTGCACCAAGGGGCAGCGTTCTGTCGCCCCCGAACGTGCCAAGGTGGGGGGCACGGCCGCAAAGACTCAGGAAGGCATTCGCGTCCTGCCGTGGATAGGAGGCCGCCGACAAGCCGACTGCGATGGTCCTTCCGCAAGGAGGCCATCAAAAGGGCTGGCATTTTTGTCGCGGTTATCGGTCGCGGGTTTCCCTTGCCGACATTCCGTACAGCGTGTTCGTTCCCTCTTGTACTAAGGCGAAATAGTCCTCTCTCATCGTAGATTTCCATCCGAACGAAGGCGTTGGACGACCACATGGGATGTGTGCCGAGCACGCAGCACCAGCAGAACCCGTGGCGCGACATGACACAACGCCACGTGACGTCATCACACGACACCACGTTAACGTCACCACACGGCACAACGTGACGTCATCACACGACACCACGTGCCGTCATCACATGACAAATCTGCTATGCATCGCAACAAAAAACACGGCGTATCGCAAGCACGACACGACCTACACACGTGAGACTCAAAAGAACCGTAGAAAGTTGGGTATCAAACAAATATGACGTCAGTGCTTCTCTATCCCGGACTAATATCTGTGGAAGACGTAAATTTGTTGTGTTTCTGTAAGGAAAAAAAACGGCACGATCCCGGACTCTTTGGTAGAGCTGAATTCGTCGTGTGTTTCTAGAAAACCAAAAAGTGCTATCCTGGACTCTTTGGGAGAGATTAACGTTGTGTTTCTATATAAATGAAAGTTATGTTATCCCGCACTCTTTAAAAGAGATGAATTTGTTGTGGAACTATGGCATCGCATGGCACCTACCGTCACCTGTGCCTGGTCTGCTTCGAGCGGCTCCTCTCCCTCCGCGGCCTGATCGTGATCTTCGTCTGTCGCGTACAGGATCTTGAAGGCGTTCTTCGTCAGGTCGCTCTCGCCGGACTCCTGCTCGTCATTCTGCCGGAAAAAAGAAAAAAGATAGATAGATAGATAGAGATAGATAGATAGATAGATAGAGAGAGAGAGAGAGAGAGAGAGAGAGAGAGAGAGAGAGAGAGAGAGAGAGCGGTTTCACCTCCGAGGTGTAACAAGCGCAGAGAGGTTCGACACGAAACACGCACAGAGCAGCAGTGGTCGACACTGTGATACTGTAGCTCAATTCGCTGCTGCGCGCACGAACACACTGCTCGAAGCAATCGTTACCACATGCTTCGGCTTCGAGAAGGCATTTGTTGGGAGGGTTCTGGAGGGACCCCTGCTCATGGTTCTGCAGCATCCTTCCGCCTTTTCACTCAAGAAACGTATGCGTAACTACTGCTGCTACAACAACAACCCAACGAAGTGGGCGGTTGGTGGTTTCTTGCTTTCGGGAAAACCATCAACAGGATGCAGGCACACGTGCTGGTTCCTTCCAAGTCGACGGTTCACGAACTACAGCTCTTGCTGGTGAAACGTCTGATGAGCGTGATGCGCTACAATTTTCGTAGCGGTCACGTCCCGTGTGTTTCTCTCGAGATCAAAGAGAAATAGGTAGGTTCACCCGAAACCAAACGAAGGTACTTCTTCAACACGAAAAGAAAAGGCTGCGTGTCTTCGTAAAGGACAAGACAAAAAAAAGGGGGGGGGGGGGGAGTATGTCGGCGAGGCATCGAACAAAACAAAAAAAACTCCAAACACAAGCCTTTGAAAAAATGTTAATAGTATTTTGTTTGACGAGGAGTTCTATAATACCATGCTGAGCGACAAGGGGCAAGAGGCAGCCCGATGCGCCCGGATGTTTCCATTCTCTGTAGACGGGCAAGACTACGCGCAGCATGAGAAAAAAAAACAGGCGTTTTCAACCGGAAGATAACGTAGTCGACAACAGAAACAACAGCAACAACGACAACAACGACAACAACAACAACAAGGCTCGTCGAGAAAGGGTAAAGTGGCACTATTGCTCACCTGGAAGAGCAGCTCGATGTCCCGGAGTTTGTCGAAGTAAAAGTCTCGCTCCTTCTCTACCGCCGCCATCGTGGTCAAGAGCTCATCACGCTCCTGTCGTGTCCAAAACACAGAAAAAGAAACCAGCAGCGCGGCATAACGGTGTGTCATGTACCTACCGAAGCCAAACTCGAAAGAGGTCAGAACCGGCTTCCGATTGGCGTGCGCGTGACCAACACGGCATCAACAACAGCAGGAACAGCAACAGCGTACGGCGACACGACGATCAGAGTAGCACCAAGACCCGAGGCACACCCACCTGAGTGAGCTCGTCGCATTTCGCCACGAGCTGAGGGTCCGGTGATGGTGCCCGAGCTGACGACCTGCATGCACATGCGTTCGATTCGATTCGTTCATGTATGCCCACAGTACATCGTCGAGATGCAGCAGAACAGCAT
>FN649734.1:2119196-2196188 GCA_000310025.1 Ectocarpus siliculosus
GCAGATGATCGTGCTACGTTTCTTGCTTTGCCCACTTGCCCCCCCCCCCCGCCCTCCACCAACGCCGAGGGGACCACATGGATAGAACGCGTTGCAAACATGATTGATGCCGGGATCCGCGCAGCACTCAAAGCCGCTCGCACTCAGTGGCAGTGGAACCGTAAGCATCCCTTCATACTTCTAATGAAAAAACACACACGCACCCAGATCATGGCCTTTAGAAGCATTTTTTGTTTTCAGCCGCACTGAGACTGACGCTCCTTCAGCCGGTTAGCGCGGTCGATGCTAACAATAAGCACACACACATTATCTGTCTTTATTCCGGAGAGTAGCACAGCCTCCCCCATGACCTCCCCCACGAGGTCCAAGATCGTGGCCAGCAGTTTTCTTTCAACTGCACTGCGCCTCACGTCTTTCGGCCTGCTAGCGCGGTTGATGCCAACAACAAAGACAAACAGGGCGCGTTAATTGGTGACTCACCCACGAAGTAGGCCGGGTCCATCATCCCGATCGAAGTCGACATGGTGTGCGCCGAGGGTTCCAATAGGGGTGCTGGACTCCAATGGTATCGCTGCCGTGCGCTCTCTCTGCAGTAAGTAGCCTTTGCAGTTTTTTTTGTATTCAGCAAACATGTTGGATAAAGAATACAATCGGGGAAGTTGGGTTAGGGTTAGGGTTAGGGAATACGGTCTGCGTACCCCCTTCCTGTTCAATTTCTTCATAAACTTTTCTATCGCGCGAATGTGGTTCTCTCTGTCTCTGTTTGCGCTGCCGGACCGCCTGAAGGCTTTCCTGGAAGCAACGCGGCCCGCGACACGCGACCGCCACGCGAAAAGTCGATTGTATTTGCATTGTTAGAATGCGGCCATCGTCGCATCTTGTTTTCTTGCGGGCGGACGGGCGGGCGGGCAAAATGATGGGTGTTCCAGCGCATGGTGAAGGCGCCGCCATGCTACCCCTCGCCGAACTGCGAGGGTCGTATTTCTACACCTCTACACCTCCACCCGCTGCACCAATACGTACCACTTCACGTTGTAAAGAATTCAACATTCCTCTGAACGGGTAGTCTTCCTTGTGAATGTACCCATGTTTTCTGAAAAACAAAAAACCGGAGATCCCAAGATCGCATCTCTGGTCTACATCTTGACCAGTCTCAGTAGAACGGCGCGCCGAGAACATATAGATGGCTTGTGCACATTCTTGCCCCTACCAACAGGTAGACTGAGCTCGTGGATACCTGGCTTCCCAAGAGAACCGGGGGTATCTTGAGTGTGTCTCAACACCGTAAAACCGAACACATCGATGGCCTCTTCTTTCACAAAAATCGTTAATCTACTGCTGTATCTACAGACTATACACAGGTTGCATTTCTTGGAATGTTGCCCCGGCTTTCGCCCCTCCCCAATCCTGGTCTAGCAGCCGTAGCATAGGAACATTAGACGACAGCATCTGCTGCTTGAAGACAAAATTTCATCTTTGTCACTGCAAGACCCAGACAATTTAAGGTACAAAATTAGCCCCCAGATTATTTTGCAGGTTCGTCAACGATGCTAATGGCAGGTACAGCAGTATTGAAAGGAGGCGCACATCAGCTGGAGTAGCGGAGTCAAAAGACTTGAAATTAGAGTACGCCGCTGTCCTCGGTGTGGTGGTGGATCGTCTCTCAGCGCGAGTGTGCATGTGACCGGGGACGGCAGAATACTGTTGTCAGACCCCAATATGAACAAAGCGCTACCAAACACCACGCGCACAGGCAGCAAGGGACACTGCTGCTGTACGTAACAGCATCATGCTGCCACAGGTGGAACCAACAACAACAGCGACGAGTGACGACCGCTGTGATCTCCCGCCCATTCGGGCCGAGGTCTAAGAAGAGCAAGTAGTTGAGTGGGTGCCCTGGCAGCTGCTGCCCAACGAAGCTGTTGCTATTGCTGCTGCTGCTGCAGCAACAGCCGGGAGGCGAACCAAGGGCAGCGTCCAAAAGGACACTACAGCAGTGGTCTCCACTAGCAAGCACTTCTTGACCGCACGCGGTCCAGATAGCCCACATGCCATGCCTGCCTGCCGGGATCAACCAACCGTTTGAAAATAGAATTTGACAAAATTACCTCACGGAGCTACCTGGTACTGGGTCCCCGTGCCCCCTGCTTGGTTGCATCGCACCTGCTTTGGAAGTATTCCGTGGGAATGCTCCTTCGAGGGTCGATAGTAGAGAAGGGGTGCTGCGGAGCCTGCTGATGACCAACGTGTGCAGTGCAACGCGGTCCCAGTTCTGCAGTTCTGCGGCGCTTGCTGCGGGGGACGCCAGAATGTACCAACTTGAACAAACCTACATACCACGCCAGCCGCATTCCACGGAGCCGCGAACAACCAGCAACGCAACGATGACCGACACACTGCACTGGCAACACGTGTCCCAGAACGCGTCACTTAATTAAGCACCTCTTGTTTGGGTAATTCTCCCGTCTTACTTTTTTCTGCGAGGAATCCAACAGAGAGTAGACAGGCTTTATGGATTGTGGGAGGGATGGGGATGGGGGTCGGTGTGCACACAATATTTGAAATTTTAAAATTTGACTTCACAGCAGTACAATACCCACCAACCGAATCCGAAACACACCGAATCCACCGACGACGACAGATAACGTGTGGGGTACCTCTCATGCTTATTGGGCTCTCGCAGCGAGGTTAGAGGAGAGGGGTGCCTTGGTGGACGGAGGTGCTACATACAGTGGACGGAGAGGTTCATGGTCGACTGGCATGCTGCAACCAAGGCGGAGGAGAAGGAGGCCAGCAGACTATACGGCCGGGAACACCGGACAGAAAGAAGAGAGACGCGGCCGAAAGAGGCCCAAAAAGATCCCTACCCTACTATGTAACCCTACAGTCCTAGGCACGCTGAAACCAAGCTTCATTTCCTAGCGAAGACTATTGAAACATCATCACCGAGGGGGGGTGGAAGGGGAAGCTCCGAACCCCAGGTTGAGGACACGACTGATGACTGCAGCCGAGGAGAACAAGACAGAGACGGCACAGAGAGAGTGTTGAGAGACATGTGCCGGGCTGAAAATGACGGAGGTGGCAGGAATATGTACGAGTCCCACGTCTGCCTCTACAATGATTCGCGTACTTTGTATCGTGACCTCCGCCCGTCGCATTTCCCATTGCTCCAGAAGATGAGAATGACGTTATTGTTTGACGTCATTTATTTATTGTCTTGTGGTTTTTGTGCCGACGGTGGAGGGACCAACGAACCACCCACGCCCGCGATTACACCGGCCCCGGCGTCACTGTGTATACAGTAGTACAGGTACAAGGGTTGATTCAGGCGACCTTTTTTCATCTTTTGCCTTGATTGCTGAGATTATTTTGTTTTGATCGGCATCGTGTGCCGAGCGCGAGATCTTTCGGCTTCATTATTTTTATTGTCTGGATGGGACCTTCCTACTCAATGTTTCTTCTCCGTTTGACTGCAAAAAGCGTGTGCACCCGCGTGTACCCTCTTTAGATCAAGGTAGGCAGCCACGAGTTTTCTGCTTCCTGATGAAAACTCTGGCATGCATGACGAAAACAAATGAGGTTTCGTGTTGTCTATGGGAGGAGCGCACCGAGTTCCAATCAATGCTGCTGATTTTATTGGTAGAAATACCCTTTCATCAGATGTATTTGCAGAATGAACCACAGCAGCAAGTTAGAGCTCGTTTCACATGAGTTTTGGTGTAATAAGGGTTCTTAACCAGGCTCAGATCGTGCTCAATAAAGGGAGTTCTTAGATTTCGAGTTCTCGGGGCTCAATTTCTAAACCATAAACTTCTTAAGTGCGGGCGCTAGCTGTGTATGGGAATGACGCCCCCGCTGCAACACTCCATCCAGCCGTCGCATTCGTTGCGTTAATCCCCGCCCAGTCGTACCCTTACGGTCTATCACGTTTTCACGCGACACCTCACTCAAGAAGTCTTACGTAGTACTGTAGTGCGGCCACCGGCCGTGTTGAGGACATCTGAAACAATCTGAAAAGTATGGTGGCCGGTATCGGCCTTTTTAGTGAGGGGTGATTCCATATCAGGCCTATTGCCCCCTGGAGTAAAGTCCGCCCACTACATAGTCGGCCTTCGACAACAAGGAGTACCACTCACTTCTCGAATACATACTTCAAGTACAGTATTTCTTCGTTCGTGAGTGGTGTGCGACTCCGTGAAGGCTTTTCATGTCTTTTCTGTTAGCTAATAAACCCGTTGGTAGAGTATTGGGCTTTCACCGGCGCTTGGTCAGTAGAGTATGTCAGTATCGTAGAGTGATCTCGGTCATCTCCTGCTCACTCCGCATCTACAGAAGCAACCCACTTGTGAATGGACGTCGTGGTCGTCGAAATATACAGCGTGGGAAAGGCCTGGACTTTCTTACTTTTCTTTTTTTTCCCAGGCACCGCTATTAAATCATCGACCTTTACTGATTCTTATCACGAAAAAAATACAAAGAGAGAGTGCGCAACGGATGGGTGTGGGGCTGCTGTCATATTTGTTATTCTATTTCAACACTGTTTGTCTTGTCACGAAAAACAAAAAATATAGAGAAGTGCGCAACGGATGGGTGTGGGACTGTCACATTATTTCTTGTTTTATTCACCTTGATTGATGTTTTTGGTGTACTACTGTAGATTGTGACGAATATAAGAAAAAAATGTGTGCAACGGATTTATTTGTTCTTACCGGCTCTTCCCTGTCTGTGTGACACGTCTTGAGAATGTTTTCATACAGTATTTTTTCCTCTCCGGCTGATGTCGCCGCTGCCCTGAGGTCTCATTCCACTTCGTCTGCCCAAGGCTAGACACAATATCTTTTCCTCGCAACGCTGCATCCAGCACGTTCGTTTGAAGATCCCGTGTCAATTCCGGCCGGTCGCCTCACCCATGAGGAGAGGCGACATGGCCCGCCTAAGCAGCATGATGAACACACTGTTCATCTCGTTCATCGCAATGATCGTGATCCACGTCGACGTCGCCATGGCAGGAGTCAGCTCCGTAGGAGGACACTCCACGCCCGCGGTAAGTCCATTCGAAGTAGGGATACGGGTCAAGGTGTAGATTATTGGTCTCCGCAATCGACACATTCAGTGGCCAACCTTCTTTCTAACAATAGATCGGGTCTACCGCTGCAGTGGCAGTTCGAGAGTACACAGGCTACAGCAACATCGGAAGCATCTGACTAATTTACTCCCTGCATCTCGCCGCTGTTTTCGTGCGTACGTCTGCTCTGTTGCGCCTGACTCCAGATCGACGTCTTGGTCGACAACAACGGCGTCAGGTTTCCCACCCCATCCTTCGCGCAGCTCGCAGGAGGTAAGTGAAGATGAGGCGACCGAGCTGCTGTAGGCTTCCTGTGAACGCACACCACATATACATCCATCTGCCGCTCTACCGAGGTACTGGCGGTCTACATTGTTATCGAGAACGACCTGCTTCCCTGAGAAAAAAGAAACGGGTAAAAACCGGATTTGACCTGCGCGCATACTTTTTTCCCATCCATGCAGCCTTTTCAAAACATCGGGTTGCGCACCTCCACAGTATTATCACCGAATACGCACAAGCTTCTACGTGACCTCCGCGCCTTCTCATGTTGGCCGTAGACTGCAGATTCGCAGAATCACGCAAACAAACTGTACGCGTGTGTGGACTTGCGATCCACGAGAAAGATCTGTCGGGTAAAACGAAGGACTGGAAATCGTAATCTTTCCCACAGCAGTAACAGCAGCCCATCACGTGCAGCACAGAACGACGTATTGCGTGTGAAAGAAATGCTGCAGTGGCGAATAGTAAGATCCTTGTCGGGCAAGGATTTGTCACGTGGCGGGTGTCCATGCGATGTCGACGTCCGCGAGAATGGTAAAACCACACACCTCGTCCCCAACTTCCGTTGCGGGATCGCTTGTTGAACATGTAGACGAGGTATGTACAATGTACAAGACTACCGCAGTCCAGTAGAGGCTCGCCCTGATGCCAATCCACACACACAATGGTGCATCAGATTGCTTTGATCTCTGTGGAAACTTTGAGAGGGGCACGGTTCGTGCGCCTTGCTCTTTGCGTGTGGTGTGTGCAACCGCTGCTGCTGTCTACGTGTGTTGAGTGGGCTGCTAAACCAGCACAAATGTGCACATCAACGCCACATACATCGAGACTACGTGTATGTACTGCTGTAGAGATATGGTAGGCCGCAGCAAACACTTCATCTATGCCCGACCGCGCTCAAAAGCAGCTTGACTTTGTAGGGCAAGCATCAAATGTGGTGGCACCTTGACCTCTGAAGGACAGAGAGACAGAGGACAGAGGCGCCCGCCCGCCGCATCTTCATCAGACATAGACTACATGTATGCGACAGCACTGTGGACGTCGGCCAATGACAGCAGCACCCGAAAAAAAAAAACTCGCGGCATGTGTTCTGCCTGGGCAGTACCTGCTGCATAGGGTAGGGTATCAGGAAAGCTGTTGCAATGAATACCATCGTATATAGCTCACGGTGTAGGAAATGTGGGGCGGACGTTGGATCAAGATGAAGATTGCCTTCGTGCCATGGATGTCAACCGGGGTTCGAATCCCTCTGGGACCACTTTTGTGACGCCTGTTTTCCGGAAAGTCTGGGATAGGCCTGAAAGACGGTATACATTTCAGTCGTCCAAGTGAAGACACATATTCCCGCCCTGTAAGTCGATGAACCGCATGGGGGCAGCGCTGGTTACAGGGATTACAACCCTGGGGTTTACCGAGGTCCAACAGCTCTAACAGGCTGAAGGACCCCGGTTGTACGTTAAGATGCATATCCACTATGTATGCTACAAGTCAGCGCTGACTTGTAGCGCTGACTTGTAGCACACCAGTGGATATGCTGTACATCGTAACAATGTGACTAGTCTTATGGTTCCGGTAAGTCGCCAAAGAGTGCTCACTTCGTCTGTGTGCACTTCAACCAGCTTCAACGAGTACATGGGACTGATTTGACTGATGCACAGCAGTACGTAGTCTAGAGGGGGGTCATTCATGGCGCGTAAGCTGCCCCCCTCCTCCTCCGTCAACCCATGAGCCTTATTCACGTCGTGGTCTTTCGCTGTGATTTTCAGGCGACGAGGACGACATCGCCTCGTGGCAAGGGACCGAGTCTCCATCCGCCCACTGGAGGAAGAAGGTCGGCAAGTTCTTCAGGCCAATCCTTCGCGTGCCCCAGGTCGGTTTGTTGCAGGTTGCGCAAGTATAGCACTGGCCCTTAGGAAGAATAACGAATGCCCCTTCCCATCGTGCCGGTCAATTTCTAGACTACGTTGCGTTTGTCACTATGAAGCAGGCGAGTGTTTCAATAAGGACAATAGTCTATCCATGTACTGTAGTCTTATGTCTCATGTACCCGACAACAAGTCGCTCTCAACTCTGATAAAATACGTTAATCTATCAATAAGAAGACTGCAGGTATCTGGCTGTAGGCGTAAGGCTACCTCTCCCGACTCCACCCCCAACTATCGAACGTCAATAATCTATCTCCGTCTCGAGAATCACGCCACCCTTGTCCCGTTAACACATTGTCTACATACAGTACATATGCATAGATACACTGCGTATGTACTGCCGTAGAAGTTTTTTTTCGAACCGATCGACCCAACGTGTTCGTCTGTACTACATGTAGTGTAGACCGACATACATGACGTTTCTCTTGCCGCGCTCACTCCTGAGGCTACTATTGGTTTTCGATGGTGACTTGCCTCACGAGAGAGGATGCTGGACTTCAAAAATCCCGAACTATATCGTGGTTTTAACTTGTTCGGGAATGATCGAAGATAATATTCTAAGGACGCGACCCCCCCCCTGTGTGACGATAACGATCCTATATGGGTAATATTTAGGCGACACCCTCACGTGCGATATGGCGAAGAACACGCCACCTTGCCCCCTGCGCATCTTGCCCATGTTGCATTCGCAGGTCTTCTCGTCTCCCACTCCGTCCCCGCAAGAGTGCACCCGCGTCGAGCTCTCTGGGAACTTGTCGCGCGCGGTGAGCGACGTGCCGTCGCAGTTCACCGTGCAGGTCAAGGTGAGTACGGATGACTAGGCTGCACGAGCGTTGTGCTTTCTGGGGGTGGTTTGTCCCACCCGGTGTGTTCGCGTCTGGTACAACTCTACAGCACATGGCAAGTTACATTGTGTGCTGCACCTGGCCAGAAAGCACGGGGGTCGAGCTCTCTGTGGGTGGTGAATTTTGACGCACACGTTGTGCGGCATACGGTTCAACTTCACCTTGCAAGTCGACCCCATGTGGCTCGTGCGGTGTAGTGCGACCATACATCGCCGACAAGAACCACCCCAAGAGAGCTCGACTGAATTCTAGCTGGGCCTGAGTAGGAGACGCCCCCTTGAACGGTAAGACCTGCTGACGCAAGATGGGGAGGATGCACAGAGGGCAGCGCAGTGTTCCATTCCGTATAGTGTAGCCTGTGCCTGTGTTGCTGGTGTTGTTCCTTATGGTGTAGCCTGTGCCGTTGTTTCTGGTGTTTTTTCTTCTTGTCGTCTTCGGTTGTCACGAGTGTTATTTTGTCTAGAATAAAACTCTCGTTCATCCTGTGTCTGTGGGGACAACCATCTGCAGGACTCTTCCGGGGGCAACTCCTCAGGAAGCAGTTGGTGGCCATGGAAGAAGGCTAGCATCGAGGTCAGTGACTGCGTGCACCAAGAACATATTTGGAGGAAGAACAGAGCGTTATTGCCTAAGTAGAACCAGAGTGGGATTGCCTCTCTCGATGGCGGATATCCTGCAGTTGCTGACTATTTCCGCTAATCTGGGGGGAAAACAGGAGGCAGTCGACTAGAATGATGGACACGTTTCTCAAGACGAACGGTAAGAAAAAGAATGGGAAGGGTCACCTGCTTTGGCGGCTAGACAGTTTGGTGTGTACAAAAAGTAGAACGGCAACTACGCCGCCTGCACAGCAATAGTCATCACCGTTGTGCTGTGTTGCACGCTGCCAAGCGTAAGGTGGCGTGGGATTCGTACGGTATACCACATGTTTTTTCACGTGTATCTTTCTTGTGTTTTGAACGAACCGCGGCAGGTTGACCTCCGAATGTTGGGCTCGACGCACAACCGCTCTCTCCGCCGGGTCTTTGTCGCGACGCCGGTCGATCTCGGCAAAGGGCAGTTCCTGGTGGAATACTTCACCATCCAAGTGAGTGACAAGAGTGTAGAGTAGTTGTTACCTAAGAAGGATGGCATTGAACCTACGGAGCAGGGGCGGGGTCCTCACCGTACCAACAGTTGAATACGGTTTCGTAAACGGAACATTCCATCCCATCTCCACCCGGTACAACAGCAGCAAAATGATCGGGCGGGGTACAACAAGGAAACCAAGAGTTCACCCACCAGTGATTTGGCGAAGCAATACAGCTCGATATTCAGCTAACGAAACTCTTTGCTGTTTGTTTCCCACGCCCCTCAGCCCGGGACGTACGAGTGGTCCGTCAAGGACTCTGCGGGGGAGCACGTGTGCGACATCCACGGGACTTCGTGTTCTCCGTTTCAGGTAATGCCGTCGCATGCCACACTCAGAAGGCAACCAGCCCTTCCGCACCAAACGCAGCACTCAATTCTCAAGACTTTGTTTCTTGTGGAAGCCAAGACTCGAACTGTACGGTTCGGAAACTGTTGTAAAGGGTTGCATTGGTTTTGTCCGATTCAGCCACCATCTACACTGTGTGAAACAAACATATTTTTTTTCTTTGCGCTGCCTGTTTCGTTTCTTTTGTGATTTTTTGTTGGTGGATGTAAGCGCCACGTGCTATTTCCACCCAAGCCGCCCCAATGTCGCACCCCGTTCGCGGAGAAGTTCCTGCTGGGATAATCCTTGCGGTATTTGGTCGGTAGTTTTTGTGGAATTTACTACGCTTGTTCCAGATGCGGTATTTAGTCTTTCTAGCACTCACTCTCTTGCCTGACCGTTCACCATGAGCTACCCATCTGCTGCCAGAAGCCAGTATCAGTAGCGACAACAACAACACGAACAATCACCACAATAGCGATAACGGCAACAGCCACGACCAAATGAAAGTGCTGATAGCGGCAGCGGCAGCAACAGCGTATCGCATTAAGTATTTACGCAAGTAGCGCTCCTGACCGTCGCACGGACGTGTGTAGTCATCGGGCCAGATGGAGGCGGTCCCCGACCGCACCGTTGGAAACCAGTCAGTGTCGGCAGGAATAACACCGTTGTCTCGAAACGGAAACATTGGACAAGGGTATTGCGCCCGTCCACACAGCTGCGCCTCGACGGTGTGATCAGAGACCACGTCCATCTGACCCGATGAAGCAGAAGGACGTTGGGAAAAGGGCTGTACAGCATATTTTCTGTTTGCGGCACGGACGTGTGTAGTCCTTTTTATTGACGTCTTCTTCTGCTTCATCCCCGAACGTTTTCTGACCAGATGGAGGTGGTCGCCGACCGTAGCGTCGGAGCCCACTCGGTCGCGGAGGGCATCGCACCCTTCTCGCTGAACGGGGTCTTCCAGGCGGTGGCTGGCAGCAGCCAGTCGTTCCGTGTCCAGGTACTCGAATCATTGTCACATGTCTCGCAGCACCAGCACCAGGGTTGAACGTCGCACCGTACATGAGAACGACGCTGCCAGTCCCAAGATGCAACAGGCTTGGTTGATGGAAATAACTCGGCAAAGAGAGTGGTACATATGACAGAGAGTGATTCTCGTGCTCCGGAGCCCACTTCTCGCTTTAGGCACTGGTGAGGAAAGTCGAACCAATCTGCAGCCGCCAAAAGAAATCTTGTGGGCCAATTGTCGTGTGCTTGCCACCAATAAAACGCCACGTCTGCTTTCCGTCCTCTTCGCGCGCCGCCATTGGACAGGCACGCGACAAGAACCACTTCGACCGTCGTGAAGGCGGAGACAACCTGACAACATTCCTTGTGCCCGTCGAACCCGCGGCATGGGAAGAGAGCCAGCGCCACGAGGGCTACGTCGGCACCGTCATCGACAACGAGGATGGCACCTACGACGTGTCCTACAACGCCGAGCTCCACGGGTGAGAACGTCGTGCTTCGCGTGCAAGAAAAAAAAATCATTTTTGTCTGATCACGAGTGGGTGCGCGTCACGCCTTATGGGTTGAATTCACCGGTCTTGCTTCGCGTGTAGATTTTTTTTTGTGTTTGTGTCTGAATATATGTGCGCGTCGCGCGTGACCCCACGTGGGTTGGATCCGCAGACCTGTTGCTTGAGCATTCGACAACAGTAGCAACAACCGCCCCGCCCCCCCGCCCCGACGCGTCGTTGGTTCGTCAGGACGTACACGTTGCAGGCGCGCATCGGCGGCGAGAGGGTCAGCCACTGCAACGCCAGCGTCGTCCCGACTGGCGCGGCAGCGTACCCCGCCTGCGTGTTCGAGGACCCGGTGCTCACCGTCGTACACGGCGAACTGGACGGCACCAAGTGCACGGTGATGGGCTTCCCCGACAAGACTCGACCCACAGTACACTCGGCAGGGACCGCCAAGAACTTCTCGATTGTGTCCAAGGATTCCGTCGGAAACACGAGGTTAGTGGCACCACCAGAGGGTACTGACTCGGTGTGAAAATTAGACGCCGTGGGAATACCTTTTCTCGTAAGCGTAGGACAGGGCTGCAATTTGTACTCGGACCGCGTTTGTTGATGAAGTCTGCATCCCATCATCTTAGGTGTTTGTTGGAGTTTCCCCGGATTGGTAGATACTAGTCGAAAGCTAAGAACCCCAAAACCTTTTCATCCCGCAGCGCTTGGCACAAGCCAGACGCTTGCCATAGCGCTCAAATATATGCGGTATTCGATCGTAATCTCGATTGCACCCCACGGATCAATGTACGGCAGGACCGGGACACCTTTAGGGTGCACCCTTTTTTAAGTGGGGGGCACCTGCAAGCTCATCACAGGAAGCTATCACGAGCATCGAAAATTCACGATTGCCATTTTCAACTTTGGCTGACCTTTCGACGTTGCCCCCTTTCTCATGTTCCAACCAGGACGGGACCGAGCTTGGGAGAGCACGGCGACGACAGGTCAGACGTGTTCGTGGTGACGCTCTCCGACGACCACGGCCACGTAGTGCGGACGACATCGGCCGTGCAGACGATCACCGCCGCCAACGCCACGGAAGGGTAAGCAACAGAAGCTGTCAAGCGGATAGGGTAAGTGCCAGATGTTACCGCAGTCAACGGCACCACTCGACACCGATCATGGCCATGTTGTCTAAAGTGTGTCTTGTTGCAGAACTTCTTTGCGGTGCCCGGTTGTTCTAATAGCAAAGATCATAGCATCAGCCTAGAACAAGAGTACCACCCACGTCCTAGCTTCAAAACTCTCAGCACCTCAATAGAAAAGAAAAACAGCCATCAAAACAGGATCACAAGTCGTGTAAGATGAAAAACCACCCAACCACGTACTGCTGTGTTGCCTTGTGCCATGGGAAACCAAGTGCCTTCGCCCGGCACCCCCCGTTAATGCCGTTGATGCTACCCCACAGCTCGTTCCGGCTGGAGTTCGGTGGAGCCACCTCCCGGCAGCTGTCGACCTCGGCGAGCGCGAGTGAAGTCCAGGCGACTCTGATGGAGATCCTGGGAGACGAGATTGTCAACGTCACGGTTTCAAATTCAAGAGTCCGCTCCGGCAGCGTGGCGTGGCGCGCGACGTTCCTGTCTCACCTCGAGGTCTGTGCTGGTTTCTCCCCCCCCCGTGAGATGATCAGGTTCTCTCAAATGTTTTGGGTTTTACGGGGGTAGCTTACCCAGCCATGGGTTCACCAAGTATTATCTCGAAATTCCCTACTTCGACACGTTTCGACAGCCAAGGGAGGGTTTGACGCTATAGGAGCTTTCGTAGTGCAGATAAACAACGGAAGGGGTTAGTGTAGCGTCGGAACGCTGTAGTCATTGGCTGTAAGGTAAGTGAGCAGATGTGAGCCTGCTGGTGGTAGAATTTTTCCTCATGAGAGGACCTCGGCGGTCATCAATTCTCGCCACTCGGGTTGTTGTGTAATTTCGTACCCCCTCCTACAAAAAACGCTCCAAACCAAACCAGGAATGGAGCGAGAGCCCTCTGCGCGTGGCCCCCGCTGAAGATGGCCGCACGATCGTTTCCGTGGACCATGAGTCTTCCAATGGAGTCTACCCCATCCAGTACACTCTGCGCATCCCCGGGCGCTACGACATGCGCATCACGGACGTTGCGGGACAGGTGTGACAGTTCTCGAGCATTAATTGTTGCCCGGGTGGCAGACATGCATATCACGTGCTAGCTTGTTCACGACGGTACACAACGTGGATTTTCGAAGATGCACTAAACTAGAAGCTATGCAGTGTTCGGAACAACACCGGCCAATGGCATGTATTCCGTGTGCAGTGGACACCATTCGACGCACCGCTTGCGTAGAGGTCACATTGGCCCGATTGTACGCCCGAACGGACACAATCGGTGTACTTGTACGGAATATATTGAGCTGTTTAGACCACTATCGCTTCGGACTTCACCAATTCATGTCCCACACGAGGTGTCGCGCGCTTGCTGACTTTCAGCGCCCCTGTGAAAGTAATGATAAGACATGCTTGCCCGTGCCTGATGCCCACGTCCGCCCAGGTGATCGATGGCGGGTCTCGAGTCGTTCAAGCAACCAGCATGCGCACCAAGGCTTCCTTGTCGACGGCAACGGGCACTGGCCTTCACGGGGGAATTGCAGGGAAGCGCCTGAGGGTCGTCGTGCAGGCCCGTGTCATCGCCGATCAGCCCGAAGTGCAGGCTCTGTCGGGGTGGACAGCGGTAAGATTGGTGCATTGGCCACAAGAAGAAGTCGTATGAAAGCAGGCAGAGTCCAAGGGTTTCGAGAAATTGAGACGTCCAACGGAATTTCGGAACACAATAATACGGACTCGCCCGAAGAGAAGGAAACGACAGACGTGTTCAATATAGCATTGCATGACGATGAGGTCCTATCCTACTACGCAGCGTCACAGCCTCAACCCCGGCGTACTCATTGTCCTTGTCCCGGTGTGTTGAATGCTCGCTGCCTTGCCAGGGAAACGGATCAAACGGGAACGGCACGTGCGTGGGAGATCTCCCGCTAACATTCGAGCTGGCCTACGGTGGCGAGCGCACCCTGCCCATCCCCTTCGAAGCGAGCGCTGGTGAGGATGAGATAGATGGCTTCGGGGTCGTTGTACCCGGAAAAACCACACGTGTCGTCGTTGTCAGGAGAGTTCTAGCAAATCCTAGCCTCTCATATTCTTTCCGGCGGCGTGCGATCGTGATTCGTTGCGAGGGAGGAAGGCTACTTCCCGGTCTCCCTAATGCGGTGTGATTCCCGATGTGGTGTGTGCAAGAACGGAGCATGTATATCCTTGAGGTGCCGACGTCATGCTTAGATAGGCAGACAATTTCTCGCGAAAGCATGGAAGCTGATTAACGGAACTACTCCCGCATTGACTGTGCCCGTGTTTTTTGTTGTTGAAGGCCATGCATCACAGTGACAAAAAACCCGAGCTCGCTTCCCTCTCTTCGTCTCCAAGCAATAATCTGAGCGCCTGCCCCCTTTGTGTTATATTCGGGACTTAGGCGAGGTGGCGGAGGCCCTCAAGGCGCTCCGCACTCCAACGGCCACAGTTTCAAGGTCGAACGGAGACGAGCTGTCTCCTCTGTGGCTCGTCACTTTCAACGGCGACACAAACAGCAAGTGCTTCAACGGTCCGGGGGGGGAGGCAGAACGCGCCCACCCTTGCCCGACCTTCGAGGGCGACCACAAGGTAGAGTAAGCTATATTATCTACTATACTGTAATAGTGTTGTCCGCCGAGACGAGGTAAGCTATATACTAGTGTCGTCCGCCGAGACTACCTCACGCTTCTGATACGTTCGCAGGGCATACATATGATAGGTGTGTCGTTGGCAGCAGCAGGCTCTTGGTAGTGCAGATAGAGGTAAGTAGATTTGTTCAATGCCCGACTGAGTGTCAAGAATGCACTAAGGTAGACGGGGGCTACCGGTACGAGGGGTACTTGCACTGGTCTTGATCCCTCCGGAAAGAAAGACACTGCCTGATCGTCATGGGTGAACTCAACAACAGAGTACATGCCAATTGTTTCATGCCCGCGTGTCCACTCCCGCTATAGCTTCATCGATGTCAACCTCAATCTTGGCGCCATTCGCGGATTTTTTCTATGCAGCCCCTGCTTGGCTCCACGAGCGGAGAGTTGACCTGTCTCTCCGGCCGTGACCGACCGTCTCGAGGCATCCGCGTGGCCGGGATCGTCAAGGGAACTCCGGCAGTAAACCAGGTACAGTCTTTACTACCACCGCCTTCCCTTTCCTCTTGGGCGTGTGTGTCTTTTCGCGATTGTAGCCTGTTACCCCGACCTGTTGTCCCCTGCCCTGGGCGGCTAGGTCAGCACAGAGCAATGACCTGATGGAGCGTACACCCGTTTTGAGACAAGCAAAGAAATCAACACGAAACACAATATCGACAACGACGGCAACTCCAGAAGCAGGAACAGCACGTACAGAATGGAGTTCTGCGTGAGTGTCTTGTCCCTTACGACTGCGTGCCGATCGAAAGCGATATGTCATCGATCGAGCTGCGGCTCGTTTGATATTTTTCTCAATTTTCCGCCGTTTCGTTTCTTTGCGCGCCGCAAACGCAGGTCGATTCACGAGATCTGGCCACGCTGCGGTTCTCGCTGTTCGCCAACAACGGTCACGCCTACACTCCGCCGTCCGACAACATTGATCCGGTGATCGCGATGCACGAGAAGCAGGAGCTAACCTGCACCGTCAACGAACCGACCGGGACGATGTCGAGCAACTTTGGGTTTCGGCTCGACATGTTCAGAAGGGATGCCTTCGTAGAGGCCCGCGGCACCCTCCAGGACCTCAGGTGTGGCCGCAGGCCCGAGAGAGACCATCAGATAGGATGTGTTCGCCCTGTATTCGGCTGCTCCCGACTTGAAGGACGATGTATGTACAGGTGTACCTCGTGTAGCCTGTGACGGATACAGTGCATGAGATGGATCTATCTGTTCGCCATGTATTCGGCCGTTCCCGACTTGAAAGAACATGTATGTACACGTATACCTCGTTTTGTCTGTCACAGATACAATGCATCAGATGGCCGTGTTCGCCATGTGCTTGGCTTTTACCAAATTTGTATGTACACGTGACATCATCTTGTGTTGAGAGCACCCATAACAATGCGCCCTGGTTGCGCCCTGGTCGAACGCACGGAGTCTTTGTGGGTACAGCTCAGCAACAGCAGTTCAGCAGCAAAAGTTGTCTGGGTAGACACACACCAGAGTAGAGCACGGCCGGTAATGTAAGCGCCTAACGAAAATCACAAACTCCAAGGTCTGGTGGTTTGGTTTTTCGACAAGTAGCTCACCTTCGCCAGTACGACTGGGAGCACATACGAACAGCTTTGTGAAGACATCATTAGAGATTACTCTTGCTTTACAAGCTACCACTTTTCTATGAGGAATTCCTACATACGACGCTCGGTGGAAATTTCTCAACCAACCGACTCACTGAACGACCATTCTGTCTGTTTAAGCGTGTCAGGAACTTCAATTGTATCCCTGGATGACCCTTCCTCTTGCGCTCTCTCCGCGATACGCCCTACTGGTATTTTTGCCAAATCCTTGAATCAGGAACCACCTCGAGAAGATGTTGGCCTCGGCCCACCAGAAGCACGTTCGCGTGCAGGTTACCTCCGCCTTTGGGCAACGATCGTTGTGCGGACCGCGCGGTAACAAGGTGAGCTGATTGATACAGTAGTGCGTGCGTGCGGCGCACACTAGGAATGACTATTAGTCGAAATGGTTTGATTTTGGGCTGTAAAGATGCTTGAAAGGAGCGCAACCCCGACGACATTCGCTCAAAACTTACATGGGCATTGATCTGTGATACCGACAGGAGCTTGCTCGACCCCCAATGAAAAAACTTGACAACAGCGTGCATGACATATTGTCGCATAGATGGCCTGCTTTTCATAGAGATGTTGTGCACATAGGTATCGTGCGTGAGCGACGTCTTCAACGATATGTAGATAAGTCGTTACGAGCTCTTATTTTTCTTGCTCGGAGAGTAATATCGCGTTTTCCCTGCGCCCCCCCCCCTGTGTTAACTACCGTCTACCAACAGGTTATGATAGAATTCTCCCGCACCAACGGCGCACCTCCGGAGCTCAAGATTTCGGAATATGTCGGCGTGTCCCACGTCTCCATTCGCCAAGTGACGAAGGCTGTCGACTCCGTTTCGTACGTCGGGCAAGGCCGGTGAGTCAAGACGACAACGAAGGTTGGTGCATTGCTGAGGTCTGTTTCCCAAACCTTATTTATCATTACCTGGGCGGGTTGCCGCTTTTGCTGAACTCTGCGTTCTGGGGTCTATGAGAAGTCGTCGCGTTGTGTAGGGCTGCTAGGACAAGCCTGATGCAAATAGTAAGACTGCTAGATGAGAGCTCGGCGAGGTTCGTGTCTTGCGTGTGGCGCAATCGGAATACTTTTAGAATGCTCTGTTGCACGAGAATGTAGCCTAATAGCCCCCCGTCGCCGTATACATGCGAGAATCACGTAGACGACGTTGTTGGTGACGGCAGCAGATATTTTTTTGTGTCTTCTCAAAACGGTTTTCCATTCAACAGCTTGGGTTTTGTTGTCATATTTCGTCGACACCACATGCACTATCAGCAGGCATCTGCCGGCCGGATAGGAAGCCGTGAAATGACACGAGCGGACTCAATATATATCTCAGAAACACGGCAACCATGAGCTGTCGTCTGCACAGGTTGCCTTACGACACACGTCCAACATTCACACGCAACCGTCCCGCTCGCTCTCTTCCCGGCCGAACGATTCCCAGGTACGTGATCGAGTACACCCCGGTGCTCGCCGGGAATTTCTCCGCCGAAGTTCTCGTCGCCGGCGCCATGATCCCACCGTCGGGATCGATGGGAGACGTCACCGTCCTGCCGTCGTTCGAAGGCCTCAGGGGGAAGCTCCAGGTGGACGAGGTGAGAAAAAGGACAACGGAAAGTGCTCGGTGAACGTCGTAGGAAGCTCACGACAGGTGTTCCATCATTCTCAACAGACGCTTGTGGATTTATCTCGCAAGACAGCAAGATTATGTAGTTGGTTGCTGTACGGCCTCTCAGAGGGGGATGGGCCCGCATCGATTTGAATAGGAGAATAGTTGCTATTTCAGGGGGCGGTTCAGGACTTGAAAGGTGGGACCAAGCGTGTTTTGCATCCACAGCACTGGGCATGATTTTAAGGCTTCGGCATGTAGAGCGAACGCAGCCTTTGAGAAAACGGAGCGGCTAACTTGGACGTACCCGTCCGCCACGCGCACCCTGACTTTGTGCTATGCGTAGGAGTACTATTGTCGACGTCAAGGCTGATACATCCCTCTTCCGGCAGGGATCCCGTACCTCCCTACAGTGCGAAACCGCAGACTCACGGCCAACTTTGTGTTCTGCCGATGCGCCCTTCCTTCAAATCGAACAGTCCGGGGTTGCTGGAGTCCAGCACCGCGTCACGGCCACCCCCAGCGACGAGTACGGCAACGTCATCGACCCGAGCAACCTGCCGCCAGGTCAAGGTCTCGCGATCCGCGTCCGGGGCTTCCCCGACCCCCGCGCCGACGTCGACCTAGAATCGAAGCCGTTTCTGGTCGACCTTGAGATGGAGATCGATGGCCCCGACCTGAACGGTAACGCCAGGTTCGTGGGATCGTTCACGCCTATCGCTGCCGGGTGGTACGTCGTGCAGAGCGCTTTCGTTGGCCCAGACGGGCCATCCAAGGCGCTCTTGGACTTCACGGAACGCGTTGGCCAGCCAGGACACCTCGGGGCGCCGGTAAGGGTGGATGGAATACCCCGTGTGTGATGCTTCTGCACTGTTTGTTCATGTCGAGGGAGGGACTGTCTGATGTTCTCAGTATCGCGAAGGTAGTGGCGTTTGTTGTAGCTGAGCACAGAACGAGCTGTCGGGCAATGTAGACAAGAGGTGACCAGGCAAACTGGTTGCTCGTACAGTACTTGGTGTTGGGAGCGGAAATTGCGCGTCTGATTCGGTGCTTTTTGACCGCACTACAGCAAACTTCGTACGCCTCAATCTGTTGGCATAAACTCGTGCTATGTTGGTCGGTGGCAGAACCTAACCTACCCTACACGCGCCCGTCCTACTTGTGTTGCCCAACTCTCCTCCCCGATATGGTTCGCAGGGCATGGTGCGGACGCACCAGTTCTTCGACGACGACGTCCAACTGGCCGGCGTCTTCGTCTTGCCCGGTGAGGTCTCCGCGACCCAGTCGTCCATCGCCGGACGGGGACTGCATGAGTGCTTAATTGGAACGGAGGTATGTGTGTCAACATTGTTGCGTGTTATTTTGTACGACTGAGTAGGCTGTTCTTTCGGACCTTTTTACCCTATCTAGTAGGAAATAACCACTTGTCGAGGAAGAGTGTGTACACCTCGCTGCTCTCGCCCTCGGTAACTCACCGCATGGCAACAAACGTATCGTCCCGCGTCACACGCCATTATTCCGTCTCTCCCCCTCTCTCTCTTTCTCAATCGGCAGGGACTGAACGAGTGCGCGTTCACGATCACCTCTCGTGACGCCTTTGGGAACAAGCGGTTCCGTACGAGGTCTGACGAGTGGCACGTCACCGCCAACGGCATCGCTAAGCACGGTGGACTCCCTTCTTCTGATGCAGACGCCCAAGTCGTGTGAGTCCGGTTTCACGAAGGTGTAGGCGTACATAGCAGCCGGCTGATCGGCGCGATACTGCTGAACACACGATTTGAACTAATATATTTATCTCTGTGAAAAGACGATTTGGAAGATTTGACGGTCGAGATCCGGGGTGTGTGCGTCGCTCTCTTGGCGATTTCAAACTGTGGTGGCGCGGAGCACTGTGTGTGTTGATGCGTTGCCGGTAGCGTTCCCCAAGACTTTCCGGCGGGCACAACGTTTCCCGTCAGCAAACGTTTGTTGGCGGTAAGGAGATTTCCGAGGAGTTACGTGGAACGTCATTGACCTTGAGCGCGTGGGACGCGGCTTGCCGCAAGCGGGAAGTGAGAGTTTTGCAAACAGGCGCACAAAACATTTGCTCGTGAGCCGTACTTCGCTTCGCCAGGTAGCCAACCGTAAACCATTCAATATGTTTGCCAACACCGTGAACCTCTCACTATGGCCAACGAAGTGTTCGTTCCACGGTAGGGCGTTTTCTCGGTGGTTGTTTTGTAGGTCTCTCACCATCCACGAAAATTCCGTTTCTCTATTTTGAACACAACGAAAAAGGAGGTATTGAATACCGGAGTTGAAGAAGAAGCCGACGCAGAGCAACAACAATAGAGCAGGAACTGCAGCTTCGGCGAACGCTAAAAGTGTCCTCGAACGGCACACCTCCACTCTGTTGATTGTGACTTTACTGCTTGCCACTTTTACTTCCGCCGCACACAGCGCGTTCTGCTTGATGCACTAAGAGACGCTTGATGCGACGTTTGCACGTACCTCTACAGGAGTGATTCCCTCAACGGTAGCTACACGGTCACCTACGTTCCTCCGAGCGAGGGAGACTACCAGATCGTCGTAACGCTGGGAAATTCCTCGGCTACCTCAGCTATCGCTCACGTGCATGGGCCTCCAAAGCAGGTGATAAAGCTGCGGGATGGCTTACACATTGCCAGTACACTAGTATTCTGTTCGCGACGCCCCGATCGTGCAGCGGTTCGCCTGAAACTCGCTGGTATGCGGTGAACTTCCAACCATCTCAGAGTTGGGTCGCAGGCAGGAGAATACTCGACGCGACTAGAGGAGGACAGTTAACAGGATTTTTCTGCGAGATCGTGAGGTCGTAGTCCAGCAGCTTCGTTGCTTCCGACCTTCCCCCCCATTTTCAGTTGGACACCTCTTTTCTTTTGTCGTTCATCCTGCTGACTCCTAAGCCTCTCGCCTTCCTGGTCTCCCTCCCACTCGTCGCACCTCAGGTCGAACGAGCCGACGACTTCTTCGCCCTGGTCTGCTCTCCTGACGAGGTCGTCAGCCCTACCGACCGTGCCGACTACGACGACTACGACTACTGCGACGACGTCTATGCCTTCGACGACGATAGCGAGTACGACAACATCGACGAGTACGACTACGACTACGACGACGGTTACAACGACTACGACGGCTTCTGCGACTACGACGACGTCGACGGCTTCTGCGCCGACAACTACTACGACGACGGTTACAACGACTACGACGGCTTCTGCGACTACGACGACGTCGACGGCTTCTGCGACGACAACTACTGCGACGACGACTACGACGACGTCGAGTCGGTGTCGTGGGCACAGCTCATCTTGCATGTGCTGTTGTTCGGCCAGGCTGTGGGCCTAGCCGCCCTGCCGTTCAGGCTGGCCTGGGAGCACGGCACTGCCATCATCGCGGCGACGAGGTGGGTCGTCGACAGGGCGGCGCGTGGCGGTGCTGCCATCATCGCGGCGGCGAGATGGATCGTCGACAAGGCGGCGCGTGGCGGTGCTGCCATCATCGCGGCGGCGAGGTGGGTCTTCGACATGGCGGCGCGTGTCGATGCTGCCATCATCGCGGCGGCGAGGTGGGTCGTCCCCAGAGTGGCGCGTGGCGGTGCTGCCATCATCGTCGCGGCGAGGCCGATCGTCTACAGGGCGACGACAGCTCTCCTGGCTCCAGGGAGAGTTGAACACTTGAGGCTCTTTCTCCGCTTCCTGCCCGCGATCCCAGCGGTTGCTTGGGCATCGCACGCCGTGGCGAACTGGAAAGAGAGCCTTGTCCTGCTGTCCCGTCTGTGGTCTTGCCTCCGCTTCGTCTTGGACCCACAGTTCGGGGTCGTTGTGCGCGCGATCCACCCAGTTGCGCGTGTCGTCTTCGCAGTCGGGTTCGTGGCCGTGCTCGCCATCGTCCTCGTGTTCCTCGTGCATCGGGCTTGCTGGGGGCTCGTGGTCTACGTTGCTGACCGACAGGTATGTGTGTACTTACACGGGCGGGTGATTTTTGGCATGTTGTCGGAAAGAGGGAATTGTTCGCGCAACTAGGGGTAATCCTGCCTTCAGAATACTTAGTCCGCGGCTTGCCAGGCCGCGGAATTGTATGCCGTGTTGCCGGGGCTTGGCGTGGGTGACATTTTTATGTTGGCGGCCGGATTTCACGCTTGCCTCAACAAACATGTTTTCCACACTTTGCTACATACACCCGCCGCACACGCACCACCCGCCGCCGTTTTGTTTGACATGATCCACGCCCCCACCGCACCGTTGCCGGTGTCCGTATTTATTTCCTCTGCGACGACGCGCACGTTCTCTCTCGGTGGATGCTGAACGTTGGTTGGTTCCAGGAACGAGCCGCTCGATCTCACGGCGCCCCCGCCAGTGGTCTCCGCCGAACTCCCAGGTGTCTATTTAGTCCGGCGTAATTCGTAGACGTGTGTGTGCAGTTAGCGACCGCACGTAAGGACCTCTAGTTTTGGCCGAGGCTGAAGTTCTTACGTGTAGTTCTTAGACTTTGAGATTTTCGAGGCTGAATACATTTCTTCACTGCCGAGTTGTTAAGTGCGGCCGCTAACTACTTTATGGTACACCTTAGTGTACCGTCTTGCAATGCATGCGAGAGATGCCGCTCAAGAGAAACGGACGGTATCCGGGTGTTTTTCGCCTGTCGGCCACGTTTATCGCTACTTTTGCCTGTGAGCGCCGGAGACGCCTCCACACAACCACCCAAGAAGGTTGGATGTAGAAAGATGACCATGAAGATACTGCAGCACAGCGACCATCCCGGGAGCGAATCTCCCCCAACCTCCCTAACAACGAAACAATGCAGTTCGTGACGTATGTACCCGAACCCGCGGCGTGACTTGCTGTTTTACCAGGCACGTCTCAACGCCCGACCGCGACTGGCTCACCAGCGTCGAGTCAGCGGTCATCCACCTCCTATGCGGGGTGCCACGACTTCGAGATGAGCTGCTGGACTTCGAGCACCAGGACGTGTACAAGTCCTGGTGGGCTACCATCAAGTCATGGTTCATCGGTAAGTCGGAGGGCTTGAAGAACTGGAGTTTGTAGAGCGCTCCGGGCACAGAATATTGTGTAGTGTTACCGATGGGACAACTCTTTTCGCCCGAGCAGCCACGACGTTTCGACCATATAGTCTACCTGTTGAGGGTTTTGAGGAACTCCTTTCTTCTTTGTAGATCCCAACCGGATGAAATGCGACAGGCGTTGTTCGGGCGTGGTTCCCAAACATGCCCATGCCCCACAGCAGTTCAAGAACGTTTGAGTAGAGGGCTCATTGACCTGATGCATGACGAAGGTTGGCATCGGCGCTGTGTTCCCCCATTTTGCCCCAACACCCAACACACCTTGTAGTCGAAGCCCAGATATAGACGTACCTGCCTATACTACATCCCGCGGAACGCTGCTCATGCTACCGTCACCAACACCGCCATGTTTTCAGGAACCCATGATGTTTGCCATGCAGGCGTGCAGACACAATGAAAGCTCGACAAGCGCTCGCTGCCCGCATGATTTGATGCACACGCGCACTCCTTCGCCAACGCAACTCCACTGTCCTCCGACCAACTCCAAATACCGGCAGCGCCTCGCCAGCGGCTCGAGCGCAACTTCGTGCTGCAACTGGCCGCTATTGCTCGGGTACGTGCGGCCATGCTGACGTTGTATCCCAATGTTTCCATGCCAGCTCGAAAGATTTACGCAATATTGTTCAGCGAGCGATTCCCTCTTGGGGCAATTGCCGATCGCAATGCTGTGCTTCTGCTGGTGTGGAAAACAAGCGGGAGGTTTTCATGTCAATCTACTGTGCTTGGAGAATAAAGCTACCGATTTACCTCGCCGCGTGATGACCAACGCCATCTACGCCGCCATCTGATACACGCTGGTTTCGGATCACAACCCCAGACTGCGTAGAGAGCAAACGTCTGACGAATTTTTTACGAAGTGCCAATTATGTTTGGTGAAACCTCTCTGGCTTTATCTCCCCTACTTTGATCCCGCCGACCGTCTTGTATTTCACTGTGATGCGTGTGTCCTCGCGTTGAGGGCTTGCATAGGATTTTGAAAACGGGGTTGGGGACGTGCCGCCTGCCGCTTATAATGGCGAACGAGAATTTCCTCCGCGTGATCCACCTGTTCTCCTCGTTGTGCAATCCAGGGCCTCTGGTACGACGAGATCAGCCCCGCCAAGACCGACCTTCAACAGGACCCAGAACCTTTCGACAAGGATCCGTCCGGGATCTATGTCAGAATCGTCCAACTGACGAACTCCGTTCGTCGGCTTCTTGGTCTCTCCCGGATCTTTCGAACTCCGGTAAGCGCAAACGGGGCTAGTTACCGATGGTAGTTTAAGGCGTGACTGGTGATGGTGGTCATGCAGCTTGTTGGCTTCGGAGGAACCTTACACTAGCTTAATCTGTACTGCCTGTTGTCTTCCCAGGATGCGCTACATTCTACCAATAATATTGTTTTTTTTCTGTGGCCCGGGGATGTTTCGCACACACGTGGTTTGTATGTCACACAAGTTTCTGTGGTACCAAAGAAATTGGAAAGTGGACCTGAAGCGCGATTCTACCTCTGCTTCAACTCGAAATACTACCTGGTTGTGATAGCGCTGGTAACCCCATCCTGCGTCTCATGCGGTGACATCGGAATATTCAAACACGGTTGGACTCATTTGTCGGTGCAGTCACACGAACGAATGGCGATTTTTCTTAGGGACGACAGCACATAACAGGCACTTTTGTTTTATCGTTCGACCATCTATTTGAAATTAAACCCGCGATGGCGTGGTATCCCTCCATTCCTTCATTCGATATTTGGGCGAAATGCGGGGCAGGGCAGGCGGGAGAAAGACAGGACGCATTATTGTGGCACTGTAGGTCCCACTCCTTGACAACCAAGAGATTTAGTCTCGTTGTTTGAGAACAGGCAACAGTACCTTGGCTTTGGTTGTCAATCGTGAACACCGGAAGAAGCACCGCAATATGGCCCCGCCGGAATGTGTCTCATTCCCCAGAACCGGCAACACAATAGATGGATAGCGACACCTCAGCAACAACCTTTCGACCCGTTGCTCGGCGTTCCAGGTACCCCTCGTACGCGACCAGCACCACATGGTGCTCCAGGTATTCCTCCAGGCCTTGGAAAACGTTCTTCCGCTCGAGACGGTAAGACCTCGTGCATGCTTCACAGAGAGATCGCCTTCTATCCTTAGCCTTTCTAGTTCGCCTGCGCCATATAGCAGTAGGACAGCACGCCGAGCAGGAAAATCTCAATGGTCAGCCACGACGATCACGAAATTTACAGGCACATCACTCATACGTCTGCAGTAAAGACAGTTCCTCAACTCAATCTATCACGAGTAGGTGGGTTGCCCCCACTCCATCTTGCGGTATCCTCGCCATTTGATAGCCAAGGCCAGGAAGGTGCAATCCTCACACAGTCCATTCATATACATAGAAATTTTGAAACACAGAGAAAACCAGACACTATTGTCTGGGATCAATCAGGTCGACAGAGTACGAGACTCGATGCTGGAGTTTCGGTTGGATCACAACGGATGACTGTAGTAACGTAGCTGCAGGAAAGGTTAACCGGCCGAACACCAGCCATTATCAAGTCTGAACTCTTTGTGGCGCAGGGCAGTGCACAGTACATTCTCTCCCTCGTGCTGTAGGTTTGATCAGAATCTGTTCTGTTCGTCCGTCGTTCACAAGTTTTCTTTCCTGGTGTCGCTTTCCGGGACAATGTCGGTTCCTTGCTGATGTGGTTGTGGCCATCCTGACATCGACCTCCCTACCGTTGCTTTCGTGCAGATGGCCTTCGTCGACTTCTGGGAGGTCCGCGCGTACTACGAGGACAACGTGAGTGCTTATTGCAGTGTCGCCTTTTGAATAAGGACAGGGGGTGACATACAGCTTGTATAATGTCACGCTCAGCTGCCCAAAACCCCAGCTCTGCATGAAACGTGGCGCGGTACCAACTTGCCCAACACAGAGATCGTCTGGCGCGCACCACCGGCGACTCAATTTGTTTTATGCAGTGTTCGCGGACAAGGGGTTGAATTGGACGATGAGCGGGGATAAGCATACCAAGAACCTGACTTGCCTTCTTGCACCGGAATCGTTGAGACCACACCTCTCGCAGGGTAAACCTTACAGTCTTGTCGGTTCTTTTTCGTGCATGCTCAAAGTGACACGATGCCATGATAAACCACTTCCCTGAGCGTAGGAAGTGCATTTCTAACAACGAGGCTAGGGACCGAACCAATCTGCAGAACGCGCGAATACTGAACGTGTACAGGCTAGCATGCGGTACGCACAAAAGGGCAAGACACCTTATTTCACTTTCCATCCACAAACCCACCTGCGAAGGATCTCGGTGTAGGGTGTACCCGGGCTCATGTTGCAATCGCTGAACCAGGGGAGGTCGGCATTTTCCGAGCATGTACCGTAGATGCGCTTACGAGACAGCCATGAGCATGGAAAACGCCGTTGTTGATGCACCCTCGCAGCACATTTGTTTTGGCGATGTTCGTACAGACATGTGAAAAACATGTCATCTGTATCCTGTAGCGAGGATAACTCAGCGATGAATTCTAGAAGCACCTCGCCAACGATGCGTTTTGTTTGAAACTGTACGTGCACCGTGATCCCACATGTCACGAAATTGATTTCTGAACGAGCCACTGCATTTGTCCCCCGCCACTCGTTTTCGTTTCGTGCATGTGGCTGCTACCTTGCAGTTGGTGCTCGTGGAGCTCGACGAAGCCCCCGACCTGCTCTTTGTCCTCTTGGACGAACAGGCCAAGTGCGTGCCTTCTGTTGTGCTGGCAGAACGTGCTAGCACTGTAGACCCGCTTCGGGTTATCTTGGCGAACCCATATGGTGTCGTCGTCGTGTATCATCACTGCTGTGCTTGTTGTTGTTTGTGTTGCTAGCCTTGTTCTCCAATGTGTATGCCTGACAATTGATGTCACCTCAACTGTTGCGATGTTGGTGAGGGTCTGAAACTCCTCTCCGCTCGACTCGCCGATCTCTCGCTTTGCCGATCTCTCGCTTCGCAGGCGCGACCGCAAGAAGCGAACGGAGCGACTGCAGGTCATGTTGTTCGACACCGACGGTGAGACAACACCTCGACGCGGTTCGGTTGCACAGCCAACCCTTTTCTGGATTGTGTTGAAAGTCTTGCATGCAGGTCCGGGAATATGAAATAACGCTTCCAAGAAACGTGTAGCTGGCCCTAACCTTGGGGGTACAGATCCAGCAATCATCGCCCGGCAAGGACGAAGTACACGACTTGTATGTAGTGTTGAACAATGTTGTTTGACGCGATGCACAATTATTGTTGGACTTTCATCTGAAGTTGACCCACACTCATTCAGTTCTGCCTCCTGTTTTTCGTGCCTCTTCTCTTCATTCTCCCGCGGGCAGACATCGTCAACTACACCCCGGCGGCCGTCCTGAACGGCTCCATCGACGGCGACACGGTCGTTTCTCGCGTTGACCTCGACGATGACCTCTGGTACCGCTGCACCGGAGGCAACGTCGCCTCCAAGCTCGTCCAGCTGGGGGCCGCGACCGGAACGACCAAGGACGGCATTCCCGTAGTGCCGTGGCTGGAGGCGGCCGACAAGCCGACGGCCATGGTTTTCCGCAAGAAGACCCCCAAAAAGGCCATCTAAAGGACCTCCTCGTGTTTCGCCGGTATCGGTCGGGTTTTTTCCCTCCGATCATTCCTTGTGCGTGTCTGCGTTGGAGTGGAGCATACAGATACCACCGGCGTCTCGAGTATGTCCCCCTCCCCCGCACAGTGGTTTCGTAGGAATGCACACACGGCCGTACCAACCCCGTTTTTTTTTTTCCTCACCCTGCCTTGCAGGGACACGAAGAACCGTGCGATCTTGTTGTTTGTGTTGATTGGTGATGTTCGATTCTTTTTTTGCGAGTGTGTTTTCTTTTGTTCGGCGTCGTGTGTTGAGCGGGAGCGATGAGCCCTGTACTTCTTCACGTTTGATCGCACGGCTCTGTCGTTGTTGATTTTCTTCCCCATGATTTGACAGTCGAAGAAGTAGAGCGAGGCCGAATCATCCGAGCCTTGATGCTTCTTGTGAAGATGAATTTTTGTGAGGGGCAAAGGCAACAACATTGTAGCGCAGTAGCAGCCGTCAAGCCGCTGCAACAAGCTGTGCCGTAAGAGCTTGTGTCCTTGCACTGGATTAGCCCTCACCAGGCGTGGTGTGGAGACTATTCACCTTAGTCCTAATTGTCGACAGTATGTACGATGATGTTCGGCGGAAGCTCTTTGCCACTGCCGCATTTTGATGTTGTGGACCAAACACCCAACCGATGTACTGTCGACCTATGGTTGTTTTCGCTTGGGCTTATCATGTTCTTGTAGAGGAGAGGATTGGGTGTTGTGGTGCAGTCTCAGGGTGTACATGTGCTGGACGACACGTTTGATCGCACGGCTTGTTCAAGCGGACCCGGCGGGGGAAGGGCAGGGGAGGAACGAGGAAACTGCCGGTCGGCGAGTAAGACGGCGACGCCTCGAAACGGTCGTGCGGCAACTCCGAGGGGGGGGGGGGGGGGCAGGGAAGGGTATCTGCACCGGCGCGTTGTACCACGCACCGCATGCTGCATCAGCCGACTAACTTGCGGCAAGAATTGATTTTGTTGGATTCTGTTTCCCCTTTTACTTGTGGTTTGGCAGGTGCGGTGGCCAGACCATGTCCGTCCCGTAGTGGGCTGTCACGGCACAGCCAGATGTTTCCTTGCTAGCGTGCGTCACGCGCGGAGTTCCTTGGGTTTTCGCGCCATCAAAAACCAAGCATATAGTCTAGCTGTTCTTGTAGCTCATTATTTCGTTGGTGGATTTCGGACTCAGCGTGTTGGTGGAAACAGGGCCATTGTTGCTCTTGCCACTACTCCTCCAAGGGATGCTGCAGGGACCGAACTGTTCTGTCCCTGCTGGGCCTGTAGGTGCTGCAGTGAATGAAGGAAAAGCAAGGGCTTGGTGCGGTGTGGGGTTGTTCCTGTACCATTCCCTGGTTTGCACGCTCTATGGAAGATTGGCGCGTAGGAAACGTTTTCCGACGGTCTCGCCTATCTCTTGTAGAGCTGCTGTATTCCTCGACGAAAAGGATCGAAGAGTATAAAGCAATTTTTTGTTTACCCTTTTTTTGTCTAAGACCGCGGTTATTTGCTTGGTGTGCATGGTTCGTTTCTCCGGGAAATTCGCCAGCTAAGGTGTCGTGTGTTGTTGGTTGATACACCACTCCGTACGTTGTGGGACGAGAAGGCGCTCTTTCCCCGACATTTCTTCGATGTTGTGTTTTATGCCGAATCTATTTCGCGTGTGTTTGTGTGTGTTTTTTACTTCTGTGTGTCTACATGTATCTGCAACACGCTTCGTTTGTCCTCTGACCTTACGGGAAAAATGTCGTTGCAGTGTGATGGATTCAGTACTCATAGGATTGGCGGTTGTACCGTATCTTGCGGCCCCTGCTGCTCTCTTTGTTGCTGCATTATTGTGACGAAACAGCGAGGGAAAACACATCGCGTCGCTTGTGCAAAGGGTTTAGATAGAGTGATTCTGGAGCCCTGCCGGATGATGTGATGATGGGCAGGCCGCACATATCCAGACGTGCCAGGTCAGTCTGATATTGTCAGGGTTGTTCTTCTTTGAAGATCGGGGACGATGGCAAGCGTCGTAGTAGGCATTTTTTTTCTTGTTTGTGCGTGTTGAAGACAGATCCGTCTGTCTTCCTTTCTCTCTGTGGTATTTTCTGAGGTAGAGGGGTATCTGCCTTGCCTTGGTTGCAATGATGGTTGCGCTGGTCGTTGTAGCCTTGTGGGCTGTGCTCTTGCCTGTTGTCGGCGATTGTCCCTTTTTTTGCCCGAGACTTGCGTGTTGCTTACATCATCTTCGATCATGTATCCCGTTAGCACAGGACGAAACGACTGTCTGTGCTGCTAGATAGACTTATTGCTCGTGACCATTACTGTTCGTATGTTCCCGTTCCGGGCCAGTCGGGTTGTTTTTTGTTTCCGTTCCCTCGATTCGCGCCAAGTACGTTGCCGTGACTGGGACATTCCAGATTTCTATGCGTATGACATTGAGTTCACAAGGTTACGGTGGGCACGCGCCTGTCCGCTCCTTCTACCTGGCTGATGTTGCATTTCGTGAACTAACCGCACGGATGACGTGGTGTTGCCTGGTTGCTTGTCTGCCAGATTTGTGCGATCTTTGTGTTGTTTAGGTCCCCGGTCGGCGATGAAAGACGGGGCTGCATCTGAGCTTGCTGCACGAAGAATTGAAGGAACCATGTACTGTAGAATCCCGAACTACAATGTGCAACATTTGAGACATTGTTGAAGGCTCCCGTGCTTGACAGCATCTGAGTGGACCGCACTCACTGGCAGCCGCCACAACTGGCAAGCTTGTGGAAATTTTGTGCATAGCCCTCGCTCCGGGCTACATCTTCATGCCTGATATCTTCTCACCATTTCTCTCGGCCTGCTTGTTCAACAAGATCAAACACCAATTTTACAGCCGGGTCGTCGAATGCCCCATACCGCCGATTTACCAGGGCGGTATACAAATGTATGTTTGTTGAAATCAAGCGTACGTTGAGCACAACCGGACACAAAAAGCTTGCTTTTGCCGAGCGTGAGAGGCAAGAATGAGCGATGACGAGCATTCTTAGAGAGGTGGTCAAGGAGAAAAAATGGCGAACATGCTTCGCTGTGTGGAGCTCGTACAGCACTACCTCAACAAGAAGAACGCTCAACGCAACACCGCAATTTCATGGGGTCAGAGCCAATAAAATATCAGAACGTCTCATAGTGTCTTCCATTCAGGACAGGAAGCCCCGATTGGAGGCGCATATGATGTTGACAACTTATTTGAAACATGAATGTTCTCGTCGAATTTCTTCCAATCCCGCTAGAAACTTGACAAACGAGTTTATCGGGGCATCGACAGCAATGTGTATTGATGATAGCACCCAAACCGTACTAGTGTAGTCGGAGCTCGCCGCGCACACAAGTATGGAGGCATCGCGGCCTTCTCATACCGCTGAAAGTGCTGGTGAGACAGCATAGAGACAAAACCTGCAAGGTGCCAAGCGACGCGCTGTGAGTGCGGTGCGGAGCTTATCGAGACAGGAACAACATCGAGGTTCTGCTCAAGGGTGATGTCAGCAGAGGCAGTGAGGTGTCTGGGAGCAACCGGCCGACAATCGCGGGTTTTTGGAAAGGAGATGTGTTTTTGCAGGCCGCTGGCGTTGCGTCTACTGACCCGCGCGACAAGCATCGCGGAAAATTCGACCCAAAGGACATCAACCTCGACTCATCACGTACCAACTTGTCGGGTTAATTCTCTTTTGCTGGGATGGCAGGGCCGGGGTGAAGAACCAGTTTGGCGGGAATCCTTGGAGAGCAAGCGTCTCTACCATCAACACCTTCTAAAACCATGGAACCGGACTCCGGTAGCGGCTTAGCTGTGATATGGTGCAAGCCACGTTCCAACCGGAATGACATGGGTGACTACCTCAATATGTGCCGGACAATGCATTGAAATATCGACGTGAGTAGTCCACAGTAGCATTCACCAACCTCCAGACCATCTGAATGTCACGATGTGGATCACGATGTAGATCAACCGTCGGGCGCCAACCGGTAGGCGGGCAAGGGTTGGTTGTGATATCTCAAGGTTTATTGTTACGAATCACAGTGAACGAGGTCACGTACAGTACGTGGGAACGGGAACACCTCACATCTCTGCAGAAAGAAAATACTGCATACAGCACACCATTGAATGCACCTCTTTCTTGGTCGTCCTACGGGTCGGGAAGAGCTACAGTAGTGTAGAACTCGACGCTTGCCAGGAAACCCTGCGCGCACAGCAATGAGCGTTTAGCCTGCACGTTCTTGTTGTGAGCTTGCACGAAACGTACTCTAGTTGACCAACTTATCGCCCGCAATTAGAACGTATTTCGGAGTGCCACGATACACGGGATATTGTTGCCACAAGGGTGATGGCGTTGTTGCACAAGAGCTTGCAGATGACTTGAGCTACGCTGACTTTTGTGTTCAATCCCTCGACGTGTCGCCATGGGACACTTTCGACAGAAGTTTATACACTGCCTGTCAGGCGATTGCCCACGTTGTTTTCATGAGGGCCCCGACCCATTGCATGATCTGCACACACCAGTTAGACGCCGTCAACGCGTTGCTTATCGAGTGTCCTATTGATCTTAGATGCCCCTCTTACGGCGGTGTGTTGTGTCTTGCAGCCGCCGCGAAGGGACTCCGTGCGGTCTCTCTTGCGCCGTGGCACACTGAACACGGTTCATGTTCTTGCTGATGTTATGACTATCTAGAACGTTAGCTTCGACCGCGCTAGCCGGCGATAGTTCTACAGGTGTAGACGTGGGCGGGATCGCGGGCGGGATCGCGGGATCTGGTGTACTGCTGTTCAATTTTCAAATTGCTGCTGTTGGTGTAAAAGCGGTGAATTTCGTACCTTTTCGGGAAACATTCTCGATTCGGAGCTCGGAGCTTCGGAGCATACATACGTCAGGTTCTCACAGACCAGCTGTCACACACGCAAGGTTTTGCGTGCCGCACAATGGCCCCCAATATCATGAGTGGAACATGAGCCTCCGCTGTATGCAATCGTATCCTGAAGGTCTCAGATATTGTCGCTCTCGATTAGTCTACAACGTCAACCCGGAGAGCCGGAGAGTGACATGATATGCGGCGGGATTGCCCCGCGGGACGCGTGGGGGGGGGGTAGGGGGTAGAGTCGTCCTATTATCGGGTCGCGATCCCCCCCTGGAGCTTGCCTTGGCTTGCCTGGTGGGTGCACATTCGTTGCGTGTTGCGTGTAAGACCTACGTGACTATGATGTACTCAACGGCAGTGATCGGTGGTGCAGCTGTGGCCAGCAATTTTTGGGCGTCTACCGCATTTGTGGTTCCCTCGGGCTCGCCTTTCGTCGGGCCCAGGACTGACGTACATAGTAAGGGGTCAACACGAACCGTTGGCAACCGCAACTCTGCCTGCGGTCCGATGATGGCGCTCAAGGGATTGGCTAGAAAGGTGCGGAGGCAGAGGTCAAGCGTGGTGTGAACGTCCTTGCTAGCCTCATTGGGGTTATCTCTGTGTTGTGCTGCCCTGGCGCTGTGTTGGCTCGATGGTACGCGTGCAGGTGTGACGTTCCTGTGCGCTGCAAGCAGTGGTGTCGGCACGTGTGCATACAAAGTTGAAGTCTGTTTTCCGTCCCAATGAGCTATCCCAGAGATGGCGAGGTGGAGTCCAGGAAACCGTTGCCGTAGAGAAACTAGCCGCCATGTGCATAGACTTGCCCACGCCATGCCGGCAATACGTCGCACGTGTCGATTCGTGCTCCCTAGCTGCATCGTTCACGTTGTATGACGTCATGGTCGGTGTTCACATTCTTTATCCGCCTTCTCAACATGGCACGTTGTTGACTTGCTTTTTTCTGCTCTTGACACATCGCTACTGCAACTGTCTGTTCTCGATGCTGGCTGTATTTTTGTTGTTGTGCATCAGGCGAAGGAGGCGCAGGTTTCGAAGGACATGGAAGAGCTGCGATCGGCCGAACCCGACAGCCCGGTGTTTCAGCTGTTGGAACAGGTCCGTCGCTCAACCGTTTCAGGGAAACGCCTGGTATTTCGACCAGGAAGGTTGGCTAGACACGCTTGCACACGATGGGGACAACGGGTCCGGTTGAATTGGACTTTTTGAGAGGGTCTAGTGCCTCCAATCGCGTGTATGATTGGGGGCAAATAAGTCGATAGGGGTCAATATGACGGGGTCTATGGAGGGGTCAACATGGCGGCTATAACAGCGCGTCTGCGCGGGTGGAAAATCACTTTGAGTTTTATTGTCGGAGGGCGGTTTACGCGAGGCTGTGTGCAAGAGGTTGACATCGTTCCAATTCGCTGAACAATTGCCTGGTCTAATGGCTAGGGTAGCACTGTGACGCGACCATTCGGGCGAAATGGAACACATGGGAGGCTTTCGCGACAGGTGCTCAATTACTACGTAGGAACTTTACAACAGATTTGGAGCGACGCCCGCGATAGTCGGGAAACGCGCTGTAGATTTCGAACTGTCAATTTCACGCCAAGAGGCCTGATCATTCCAAGAGGCCTGACCATTTTCTTTGAGGAACAGAGAACGCCGACAGACCTGCCATTTGTCTCACAGCACCTACTGCTGTCTTCGTTTGTGTCCCCTCTTTTTCTCATCCGCTCTTTATTTTTTTTGTTATCGGCGTTGGCCCGATCCTGGCGGTGGGCGCCCTCCACCAGGCTGAGGCGGGGAAAGGAGCAGGGGACGGGCCGGAGTACCCCCTGTCTGACGTGCTTCGGAAGAACAAGGGGACGCTCTCGGTGGTAGCGGAGTACAGAAAGATCCTCAAGTCTGGTGGGTGCCCTGGGCCAGTGTGTTGTTGTGCGTGTTTCGTCCTATTCCATTGTGGCGACAGCAGTCCCCCCATTATTTTTCGTGGTGAGACGCGTACTACACTCTTTCCAAGTGTATGTAGAGTACTGCAAGTGTATTTTTTCGTACAGCTACAACTATCCAGGGTCACACACGTAATTATACTGGAAGAATACACGAAACAACTGCTGTTATCCATTGGTTGGGCTGGTCCTCTAGAGCTCTTCGCGGTAGATCCTGACACCAGCAGTGAATACCCAATGTCTTGGGTGTCGCACCTAACCAATAGTGTATGCTCCTTCTCTCTCTCTCCGTCCACTCCGTGTGTGTGCGAATGGGCACGTATGGGTATCCCGTGGATGCCCCGTTACTCTCGTGCCCGGGTCGCTCTGCCGCAGGGTTCATCGACGGAATCTTGGCGCCGGAGCTGCTGTGCCCCCTCCTCCGCAACGGAGGTGCCGCCTGCATCGCCGTCGCTACTGAACCGTGAGCATGAAAAAACGAAACTACCAGTAATCTAGACCAGTTCGGCGCAGATTTCGGACCGGTTTCAAAGGCTGCTGCGATCTTCGATATTTCCGCTCCAGTGGCAAACCTGAACGTGCCAGCACGCGCGTCGTCTTCATGATGTCCTCTACTGCTGACAATAGAATGCCTTGTTAGTGCACTGCCGCCCTCAGCAGTCTGTGGTGTTGATGATAGGTTAGGCATGTTTGTGGTACTTGGATATGAGTCCGATCTGTGCATCCATCCTCTGTGGGGGATACGCGTATGGGAAGTATGGGTGTGAGGGTATGTATGCGGTTGTGGTCCAAGTGCGGGGCCCCCGGGAGCACACGGCGGTGTGCTCCTGGCACTTGCCTGAGGGGCTTGCGTGACGAATATATACAATACGTGGTGGTCCTTTTTCATCTGCTGTTCGTGGCCTTCCTTGCGTGGGACCCCGCTGACGCTTCGTTTGTACCGAAAGTCGTTCGAACTACAATATATAGGTGTTCAGTATTCATGGGACGACACACGCATGTGAATACCTCATGTGTCTCTGTCCGTCGCGAATCCACCTCTCCTCTAGATTATATGCGCCACACTGTCACAATAAACATGACCAACACCGCACACGCCGCCGCACCCCTGTTCGCGTGCCAGCATGCACGCCCTCATTCTCTCTCCTTACTCCAAAGCGGTGTCGTCCATTATTCTTGCAATGATTGATCTTGTCATGAGAGTGATGGCCCTCAATCGTAAACGTCGTTTGTTCAAATCGCAGCCTGACCGGTGGTTGCTCGGATGCCGACTTGAAGACGGTGGTGGAGGAGCAAGAGAACAGCCGGGGAGACTTCCCGGGCCCAATGCCCGTGATCATCAGGTTGCTAGGCATGGGCGGTGCTGCGACTCCGAAACTCCTCCACTGCGCCGCGTTTTCTTGTGGATGTTCTTTGACTGGGCCGATTTTCTTTGATGAGCTACTCATTGTCTCTAGGTGTATTTCCTTATTAGAGTTGGGAACACACCCGCGTTATCCTCTGGGCTTCGCATTTTTGAGCACGAACAAGGCGATCTCTGAGATGGAATGGCCACATCGTGCTGTCTTGTTTTCTCGATTGGTGTGCTTTTTCAAACCTCAATTGTGGTTTACGCCCTTTGGCCACCGCCGTAAACCTCTGATTCTTGCTCTTCCGACTTTTTCCGACAACGATCCGATGTACCGACAACCTCACCGGCCAATCTTTGCGTTGTCTCGGTCTTTATTGCGAAGGGATCTCGTCATCTCCGAGTTCGAGATTGCTCGCGCCAAGGCAGCAGGGGCGGCGGGGGTAACGGTGGTGCTCGCTCTCGTTGGCCCCGAACGCGCGGCGGAGCTCGCGGCGTTTTCCAAGAAGCTAGGTAAAGGCCCGGGGGCGGAGCGGGGGAGGATCAGCTGTCGCTCTGGCTCTAGTTGTAATGGCATTGTTGTGGAGGACGTAGTGACGATGGCAGACTGTCGAATCCCGGCGAACAGCCGGACGAAGCACGTCGCTTTTGAGCGGTTGAAGGAGCGATGTTGAAGACATAGGAGGAGTTTTTGATGGGCGTCAAGCTTGTCAAAAGCGAGTACGCGGTGGCGCGCGGGGGGGTGGGGGTCAAAGCTGAAGGTGGCTTGTTCGATGAGATGAGGTGCTCGAGGTTTGGTCGGTTGTTCCGCACCTGGTGCGTGGGTGAAGTATGGCGAGAGTTGTGTTGAAGTATGTTGGAAATCGGTGGACATTGGTTGCTCTAGCACCTAGTAGATGGGAACACCATAGCAATTGAACGTTCGGTATCAGCACGTGACGGTCTGCGATCGACAACAACAACAACCACAGCGACCACTCCATAACCAAAATGAACGGCAACAATCAAAACCGTAGCAACAGCAACACGTATCTCACTTCCCAGCGTTGTGTTTTGGCCACATCGACGTCAGGCATGGAAGCGGTGATCCAGGCCACCAGCCAGGAGGAGATCGAGCAGGCGGTGACCTCGGAGGACATCTCGATCATCTCCATAGTGGGAAAGATGGTGGATGAAGCAGTGGAACTGCGGCAGTACATTCCCGATAGGGTGAGAGCTACAATAACTCGAGGCGCTTTTGTTTGTTCCGCTCAGGGTATGATGTGTAGATCCCCCTGCATTTTCGTTGCGCGCTTGGACAATGTTGTGCTGGGAGGGGCGGGATCTACCCTGCCTGTCACGCCGCCTATATGAATCCCCCCAACAGCAGTGGCTCATCGTACCTCCTCGGCTCCTATTCCACAATCATCATATATTTTGGCGTATGGCCAACGGGCAAGC
This sequence comes from Ectocarpus siliculosus, assembly GCA_000310025.1. Taxonomy (NCBI): domain Eukaryota; class Phaeophyceae; order Ectocarpales; family Ectocarpaceae; genus Ectocarpus; species Ectocarpus siliculosus. Next base: position 2,156,573 of record FN649734.1, read on the forward strand.
CTTTCCCGAGAAAGGGTACATGCCACGTTTCCCCTTGATGACCGTGTCTTGTCCGTTGCACGATCGTGTCAACCCCTTGTTTTTGTGCCATGCATTTTCCCGCGGCATGCAGGCACAGAGTCTTGCGAGAGAGAGGAGAGAGGAGAGAGGGAGATGCTTCGAGCATCCTGCAACACTATTCGCTGTTGAACTGCGGCGTTATTGTTGTTGGACCCAAAGTTCTGTCCGTATGTTTGTCTTGTACAGCCATCGTCATGAGCCAAGCTCCGCATTGACAACCGTTTAACAGGTGGTGTCTGTGGTACACGTGGACAGAAGATCAGATGAGGGTATGGATGAGATCGAAGACTGCTGGCAGCTCAGGGACGCCGGCTACCACACAATATGGGCGTCTGAGGTACTGCGTTGGTCCTGATATACCGCGGTCCCGACTTGTGCGGGTCCCAATAGACCGCGGAAATACCGCTTGTGATGGGATTTGGGTAACATATTAAAAGCTACTTCTATATATTACCCCCAACACTCAATAGTGCGGTTTCCCCATATACCGCGGTTGTTTTCGCTTGGCATTACACCGCGGTACGGTACGGTATATCGGGACCATCGCTGTGTACGAAAAACAACACCGGTGCCCAAAGGTGACCGCTGGACTAAGAGTGTGGGGCGCTGAAATCAAGGACAAGTTGTTTTCTTCTGCGCGAAAACATGCAAGATAGTCACTCGCTTCAAGGACGTACTTAATTACGCGACGTACATTTCATGCGTAGTAGTCAGACGCTTTCGGTGTATAGTATTTGCACATTCAGGTTCCATATTCGGGAGAATTTCACATCCTACCCTCCAAATGGCGTCAGCGAACGAGCACTACCGTGTTCGACATGACACAAGATAACACGCCCCTTGGACTGATTTTCAAAGCTCGATGTATCAACATCAGAAAGAGTCACGGCGCCGAAAACGGCGGCGTTGAAGCCGTCTGGTCGAGAGCTCTCCGAAAACATATCGTTGCGTTTTTATGCATCCTCTTCGTCGCGGAGAAATCGAGCTTTGAAAAATGGCCCAGGGGGGGTGTTGTCTTGTGTCGTATACGGTAACCAAGTGAGCGACATGGGGTGAACATTGTGCCCCTGAGCGAGTTCCTGACCGTCGACATTTGCACGATCAGGTGTTGTACAAGGGGGGAATGATGCAAGCGGAATCTGCCGAGGCCATCCTGAAGGCAATCAGAGCGAAGGCCAGCGTAAAGTACGGCCGTGCAAGAGGCATGTCTGGGAAGGGGGAGGGGGCGAAGGAGTACCTGGGCTACTTGGCCCAATAATAGCAGAGCCTCACCAAGGCAGGAGAGGAGGGCATGGGCAGCTCCCGGGAGGATCGGGGACAAGAAGAGGTCGCCTTCGGGGTTTCGTCGAGGCTGCAGAAGCATGCTCCGAATGAAGGAGGGGCGCAAGAGGTTTTATGCCTCTTGGTGACGAAGCTGATAATCGCACACAGGGATGACGGGCACTTGAGAACCGTGCAAAGGGTTTGTATTTGGTTCTCAATCCTGCTGCCTTTCCGATGGTTTCTCCCCGGTGGTCCGAATTGAGTCACATTGGTTCCGAGTACTTTTTGGCCTGTTGGTGTGGAATCTATTTAGCACACAATCGAATCGTCGAGCTCATCTGTTGCCGGTTTTGAGCTCACTGACGCGACTCACAGGACAATGATGGAGGGTTTTAGAGTGCAATTCACCAGGTCGCTGTTTTGAACCAAGATTTGCTTGTCGAAATCCGCAACAGCCTTTCTTGTCTTTGTTTGGGCCAACTCGAGAGTGAGTTTGTCGATTTAATTTTCCCCACTTGTTCTGGAGAGGGATAGGCTATTTTTTCTAGCGAATGGGGTGGTTGAAGTTTCGGGCAGTTCGGCAGCTGGCGTACGATTTCCACCGTCAATTTCTGACAAGCGAGATCAGCCCGGGCAGAAGGCAGAACTCTTCGAACCGAATGAATGCGGGTAGGTTGAGAGGGTTAAACCTCGACAAGATATGTGCCTGCTGTTTTTATTTGCTCAGAGCTGTGTGGCACTGTCTAGAGTGCTAGTTAAACTCGTTGGCAAAGAGCCCGTTTTCAGCACTCTGCAGACGAATTCGTTTATCGGCAGCCGGATCGGCTCTCCAGGGTAGTCTCGGGAGGTTCTTGTTCGGTGAATGTCGACCCTAGCGACACACGGCTGGCTGCTCGGCGTGAGTTTTAGGGCTGCTCTGTATCGTCACTTGACTAAATAGAGTATTCGGTGCGATGAGGCCTCCTGTCTGTGCCCGGTGGTTCCACCCAAACAACAAGATCAACACCAAAGCTATCTTTCTCTTCGCCACCGGTCTGGCGTCGGATTGTCCTGAGACGTAAGGGTAGTACCTTTGGTCGTTCGGCATGCCAGACATGATGCCCCCCATTGGCCGGGGGTTTGAAAGGGCAGGGGGGTTCTCGTTCCTTACTACATGTGTGTGTGTATGTTTAGTTCTCGTCCTATTTTTATGGCGATAGTCCCCCCATTTTTCGTGGTGAGACGTGTACTACACACTTCAATGTACGTAGAGTACTACACTTTTTCAGTGTATTTTTCGGACAACTACAACCCCAGGGTCACACAGGAGCGAGGACTGTTGTCTTATATATATTTTTTTCGTGCCCCACCTTGCTCCTGCGGTGCGTGTTACATACGACTGCGAAACCTCGTCAAACATTGGCCTATGTCGTGCCACACCCAAGCGGCATCACCTTTCGGAGGGATATGAAGGAACTGCTATGTTGTTTCCAAGAACGGAATTGTCCCTCAGCCTAATTGAGTAGTAATCTTTCGTTTGTAGCCCTGAATGAATCCCGTGCAGAGCAGAATGAAAGAATCCCGTCAGAACAGAATGAAATTCAATCCGGGATCAATACGAAAGTCAAACCGGCATGTTGTTTGATGCGGCTAACGATCCTACAGAAGTATTCCCTTAAGAGTGCAGGCGGCTCGCAGTGGTTGGTCGCCTGAACAAGGTCCGTAAATGGGAGACTGCGATGGGGCATGTAATCGAGCGACGATCCGCCTGCTCTGGCAGTTGTTGTCTTTGTTGTCGGGAGGTGGTTGTTGCTGATGTGGCTTGCAGCTGTCGCTGTCTCTACTTTTCAAGCCGCTAAGATCTCTGCCTGAGATGTCCCTCCCCTGCCGTGTTGTTCAAGCCCAACAGAAGAGCACGTTTCGTGATCACGACCGAACCACAACATGATGCAAAAGGTGCTGAACGTCTCATCACTCGCGGCGTTCCTGAACTGCTGTATAAAGTCAAGTCTATGCAGGTGAAAAGATCGAAAGCATGTGCGGCATGAACGCACGATGAGCACTAGACTATGTGGTCGTTACAGTAGTCCCTACAGATTTTCGTTTTCTACCCCAGGTCGTAACGCCCTTGTTCACTCCAGAGAGAGAGACTCGCACTCATCATACAGGGTCGACATGACATATTCACTCTCAAAGGCCGGTATGCATGCAAAAGTGTTTCACTGCATCCAGAGGGCGGGCTTCCAGGGGTTGAAGCGGGTAAGGAGAAATGAGAGCGTATGGGACAGCGACACTTGCTAGGGGGCTGCCTGGGGGCATCACCTGTATTTGTTCGCTGGGCACGAGCAAACGGCTGTCAAAAATGTGTCCACACTGCCCCCCTCCTTCCGTTGACTTCTTGCCGAGGTTGCTAAACGGGAAGAAGGCTGCTGCGGGGGAATCAGAAACCCGACCGACTGGCAGCAAGTGAACCCACTCCTCTCTACAATCGTATGCGCGTGTTTCATCGAGTACGCTACGTCTGCTACGTTGGAAGAAGGAAGTTCCACAAGTTCCACGATCGGATTTTTTGTCCGCCGTGGGAGGCAGGATGAGAACCCCAGGTCGCGGGGGGAGCACCATGTCGAACCCACCTCACCACATCCCACGACCACCAGTAGGACCGGACATGAAGGTAAGCTGGCTCTCGCCAGATTCACTCGGAACGAAACACTGCTCTCTGTTCTGTGTGACGCTTAGGGGGCTGCCCATCTGCAGTTGAGAATGAAGAGACCGTGCGGCCGGGATGTTGTCCGTCGTAAAATACCACATACTTGATGTGTAAATACCACTTGATGTGACTATTGGGTCGGATGAGGCCTCCTGTCGCGACGCGGTGGTCCTACCCACACTGCCAACACCTATGCATATTTCAGCGTTTTCTCTGCCACCGATCTGGTGTCGGGCTGCCTATCTGGTGAGCCCTCAATAGGAGGTCTCATCCCGCCAAATACCTGACATCATTAGATATCTACGCAAACTATTGCCAATCATCAATATAGAGGAGCAACAACTCCCAAACGATCCACAAACTGATCTGTAGCAGGCAAAATAACAACACACCACCGCATATCCCCTCTAAAGCAAGCAGCGGTACGTCCTTCCTCTCCCTTCTCTCGTTCGACTCTCTCAACTCCCTAACATACTTGTCGCTTTCCCTCCAGTTGGCGACTTGTTCGTTGGCCGGGGCTGGGACCACGCTATCAAACACCTTGTCCCGAGACCTATCATACCACACCGAGAGTCCATGTTGCACGCTAACGAGGGAAGCTGGCCAAAGAACCTCTGACAACGGATAGTCGAAAGTGTTCCCGAACCCTAGATACAGGAGGCGAGGTGGCCATACGCATACTCCGGCGATGGGTAAGTTGAACCTTTCCCCGAATACCAGCGTTTGCATGGAAGCCGGCCAGATTACGGACGCAATCGACTGGTGAAACCTATCCCCGAACTCTAAACGTTGCAAGGAGGCCGGCCACTTCACTCCGGTGAGCGTTCGATTAAAGTAATACCCGAACACTAGGTTTTGCAGGGAGGGTGGCCAAGCCACGGCGGTAATGACTCTGTCAAACAAATACCCGAATTCAAGGCGTTGGAGGAAAGGCGGCCAATGAACGTCAGCAATGGGATGGTTGAAAAAACGACCGAACGTAAGCCGTTTCAGCGAGGCCGGCATTGAAACCGCGGCGATCGGTTCGTTAAAAAAGCCCCCCAACGTTAGCTCCTGCAAGGACGTCGGCAGTGCAACCCAGTCGATCGGTCGGTTGAAGTCTCTCCCAAACGTTAGCTTCTCCAAGGAGGCCGGCCACAGAACGCCATTAATGGGATGGTTGAAACAGTCTCCGAACTCGAGCTCCAGCAGGAATGCTGGCAACGCCGCTTCGACGATCGGTTGGTCGAAAAATAACCCGAACGTTAGCTGCTGCAAGGAGGTCGGCCATACAACACCGGCAATGGGACTATCAAAGAATTTCCCTAACGTTAGCCGTTGCAGAGTGGCCGGCCACGCAGCTCCGAGGATTGGTTGGTCGAAGAACCCCGAAAATGTCATCTCTTCGAGGAACCCTGGCCAGGACACTGCATGGACCGGCACTCGCAACTCGATACCAATGTCAAGCTTTTTCAAGCCCGGTGGCCACAAGATTGAACCCATGGTGCGTCCTAGGCAAAGCCTGCTGCCTACGTGTAGCCTCTCCACCCCGCTCCACTGGTCCAGGCAGAGGCCCTTCGACAAAATCCTAGCCGGAAGTTCCCACACGACATGAAGAGCCCGAACGGGAGGAACGCGGCAGGAGCCAGGATTCGGTGCGGAATCAAGGAGGAGGCGTTGCTTCACCGTCGTCAAAGGACCCCAAAGGCTATCAGGTGATTCACGGGTTGCCCGAACGAGCAGAGTGGGCACCCTTCGGCACGCCCGGCAGTAGTCGAGTGACGCCAGCTGCAGCTGCAGAGTAGACGCGTACCACTGTTTCTTCCCTCCCGCGCGAGATTGGCTCAACGCGACGATGAAAGCGTCGAGGCAGCGGCTGTTTATCCCTGGATGTGGATTTGAGCCTCGTACCTGAAACCGTTTCTTCTGGCCAATGTCTTTTTATTGTCGGCACACGTTGGAAGACGGGCGTATTGGGAAACATTTCGGTTACTGCGCATGTTGGGCTGAGCAGACGGGGGCAACGACATCACAGAAGAAGACGGTTCGTCAACACGACCAGCCCTCGCGATCGCCCAGTACAGTTGTTGGCAGGAGCAAAGCGTAGTTTTCTATTTTCGAGATTTCTGGGATGAGCACGGATCCATCGTTGAGTCTTCTTGGTTGCTAGTGAAGAAGGCGTTTAAGGGTTCCCGAACCCAACCAGCTAGCGGCGTGTCGATTCATGCATTTGTTCACAATCTTCTCTGCGCGTCCGCCGTGTAACCGGAAGTTCCGCGAGTGAGTCCGAAAATACACAATTATAGAAAATTCGATGGCAACGTGAAGCACCTTTTCATTGCGTGGCGCGCGGGGGAATGTTCCGTTCATGGACACACGCACCGCGACAGTTCGATGAAAACAACTGGGCATCCCGAGCAGTCAAGATGTTTACTCGTTCGCGTCCACTTCCCATGGCCCAGGAACGCAATCGGGCTCCTCGTGGTTTCGGTCAAAGAATGGGTACACAGAACGCTGCACCAACCATATAGCTTGAGGAACTTTGATGTGCGCAACCCTCGTCCATTGTATCATCAGTGAGGAAACCGATAGGGAATAGTGGGGAAAGTAACAGAGAATCCATGGGGCGTTATTGTTGGGATTTTGTGTGGTTCAAGCTCTCATGTGATATTGAGTATTTCGGGAAATCGAACCTTCAACTCTCTGCAATAGCTACCAATTTCCCAAGTGGTGGCGCCTTCAAGACGCCCTGTCTCAACTCAGCATGAAAACGTCCGTCGCCACCAAGGAAAAGGGTGAAGGGATGTTGCTCATGATTTGCGCCCAATCTGCACCTATACCAAAGCGCATATCGACAGACAATGCCTTGGCTTTCCTTGGCACCAATTGACACCGTTGTGCCCAGAGCGCGAAGGAATTGTAGCTGAACGACGAAGAAGGATGGAGAGGGTTCCCGTTTCATGCCCACGAACAACATGCGTCCCTAAAGATCGTTCGACGACAAAAAAGACGCCAGTGCACCTGCTGTGTTTTTGGTCAGGACATCATCATCTGGGGTCTCTGTCGATTGCTTTGGACACACGGCGTTTTTTCCAGCGGACGAAGAGAGATGCGCAAAGTCAGCGCGTGCTAATGTACCATGCCGAAAGCCGCATACGATGGCTGGACGGGAGTCTACGTTTTGTAAGACCCGGCAGGTGCAGGTGCACCACAACATTCGGCCGAATTGGAAACGGCACTTGAGGTCTCCCCATTCTACAGTGTTCCCAAACGATCTCAATGTGTGACCCATGGGTGACCCATGGTCCATGATCATGGGCATGGGTGTTGGGTGGCTTGGTGCGCCCGGCGCAGTTGTAGACGGCAAAAATAAAAGAACCGCGCGGCGAGTTTGCCGGCAACGATAAAATACAGTAAACTGCCCACGGGTGTGGTAACCCGCCGCATCTATGATGTTCCGGAGCGTGATAGCTCTGATGTGTTGACGCTGGTGCTGTGATAGCTGTTGTGATGGCGTGATAGCCTAGAGGCGTGAAAGCCTGGCAGCGTGATAGATGGTGGATAGGTAGTATGGGCACGGGCGTGATAGCCCAGGGCGTGATAGCCGGGAAAAAGGAAGATGAATAAATCAAGGGCACGTGGCCAACACCGTTGCTGACACGCATACCCAGAAAACAATAATATGTGGCAAAGATGGTACCACCATTCCCCCAATTTATTACAACTGCGGAACCCCCAAAATCCCCCGCTCCATCTTCTAGGAACATTCCTCGGTTGCAATAATCTGTCAATGCTGTGAGTACATCCAACAGCCCCCCTGCTCGCTGCATTGTCAAGATTATACCCGAACTTGCTTATATTATGCATCACACGAAACCCATCCCAAAAACTCCAGAAATCAATGTCATTGTGCAACAGTCGTTTCTCCTCCCATCCTCTTGCAACAACCATAAACCATTAAACCAGAGAGACTAGTTCGAACTTCCATTTGTCGCAAACGAACCAGAAACACCTACTACCAGAATCTCCATCGGTCTCCATTGTATCCAGAATCTCCAAAGATCAAAACATTCACTAAAAACCATTAAACCAGAAACACTTGATTGCAATTCCCATCGGTTCCAAACCATTAAACCAGGAACACCACCAACAATTTCCATCGGTCGCTCATGAATTTCAAATTCCCAATATCAAATCATCCAAAACTCAAATCGTGGAAACAACCGCAATGGGTTATATCAGGAACAAATGAAAACGAACACAAATGCAAACACATCCAACACCGTCCGGGACAAATCACTTTCCGAGGAGACTTCAAATCCACACGTAGCACAAGAATCATGATTGCACAAAAATGCTCGACTCCACAATAATACCTCATCCTCATAACAACACGAAGACCATTAATACAAAAAAACCCTTTCGAGTATTTTCTATCGGCCAATCTTGAATTCAATGTCCAACAAACACGATGAAATTACAAACCAGAATACCTCAGCAACATGGGAGCAACACCAAACCTGCCTCAGAAACAAAATCTCCTTGAAACATGTGACATCGCTACGTGCCCTGCCTGCGTGGTTGACAGCGCGAGGTACATTGGAGTCATGGAGTGCTACAAAGATAGGCCCCCCTTCTTCTTTCATTATTTTTCCTCAAACACAAACAAACCTCCGTTCGTTCAGTTTCCTACAATACCTTTTATTTTCTTCCTGCATACCCTACCCATGCATGTCTGGCTGCGGCCCCCCTTCTCCGAACACCAGACGTGAAGGGATCAACCCTCTACTTGATAAACGCATCTTGTGACATTTGGGTACTGGAAACAACCCCAAAATCGCAACCTGCATTGTCAAATCCCGAACTCTGCAAATCGAACATCGAAAACAGACGAAACATTCCATTCTTCGTAACATTGCTGTAGTTAATTGTCATGACACACCAATTCCCCCCCCAATGACAATTGACAACAGCATCGAAGACATAGCATTTTATATAAATAGAGGGGTTACCCCTGGCCGATGGTACATGGAGAGGCGCGCCAAACACACAGGGGACAACAACAATGTAGATAGAGCCTTCTACCTAAAAAAAATGCCACACGCAGAAGGAAAAAACAAAAACAACAAGCACAACCATAGTAGCGGCCTTCGCGACATGGCCGCAAGAATTCAAACCAATAACCCTATTCCATCATCATGATCCTTTCTGAACAGTTTCAACGCAGCCTTCATGCCGTCAAATATTCTTGCAGGTGCAATTTCAATCGCAAAATCAAATCCGAAAGAACGCCGAAACAAGCCAAAACCAAAAACCAACCAAAAAAACAATTCCGGATCCACAAACCCGCATACATCTGTCACTAAACCGCCGTTGCCCGTGGTTTCCATCCCCGCTGGGCGATGCATCCTTCTCTGGAAATTATCTCAAACCGTCAACAGCACAGAACCATTCTCAGACAAATACCAAACAAGCGGCAGCGCTGCATCAGAAAAACATCGGAATGGGGACGGACAATTCTGAGGAAAACAGCTTCAAAGAGTAGGCACAAAAACTCAAACGAAACAATGTTACAATTTCTTGGACGACAGAAACGAGTATTCGGAAAGCACATAGGCCCTAACAATCACTCCTGCCAACTCCTTGCTCCAGTATAGTCGTTGAGCACCAAACTAAACAGTGCGCACACGCAAATCGGTGCCGCCGTTGCTGTCCACGAAACGGATAGAAAACTAAACAAACATATAGACAGCCCCCCGCTGTCACATCCCGAAACATACCCCTTACATTTCCAGAGTTCATGCAAGAACACTCTGCGAATATCAAAATGCCAACTAACAAACATGGAGACAGCCCCCCTGCAAAGGTAGCTGTTCATATGGGGAAACAAAAACAAATCGATTGCTGTTCATGCCCTCTAGAATCATGGTCACACATGACATCCCCCCCCCCATGATTCTGGATGTACATAAAAACAGCAACAAAGAAGAAAAAACCAGTGCAAAAGTAAAACGCGCTGCCAGAAAGAAAGGCAAAAAAAACTAAACTAAACACGAAACCCACATTGTTAGATCAGACTCGATGTCGTCGCGCGATGCAAGGCGCGTCACGAGCCCAAACGGAGTGCCCCGCTCGGAGGGGCGACCCCCAGCAGGTTGTTCTTGATCTCCCACATGCACCCCTCCCAAACATCCTGTTCTCCACCGCCCTCCATCTCGTCGCCCCCCAGCTCGCCTTCCCCCAGCTCACCGGTCCGTATCATCCCAGGCCAAATCATCGGCTTGCCGTTCAATACGCGCCGTCGGAGATGGATGTGGTCCATCGGCCTCGGAGGTCGGCACCGATTTGCGTGTCGGCAACGGCGCGGCGGTAGTAACAGCGGCGGGCAGCGGAGCGGCGGTAGTCCTCGTCGCAGTCATCCGCGGGTCCGGCAGCGCGGCGACATCCGGCGAGGATGCAGGCGGCACGGGTGCCCCGGGACTTGGCGGCAGCGGCGGTGGTGCGGCGGCGGCGGCGGCGGCGGCGGCTACAGGCCAAGGCGCAGCGGTGGCAGCGGGCTGCGAAGCGGCGATGGCCCCGGGTCCCAACTCCCTGGGGAGGGTGTTCCCTTGTTGCTTGGCAGTCAAACTCAAAACGGGTTGGGGAAAGTAGCCAGCGCGGTGGTGGAAACCGTCAACATCCATTTGTTCGGCACGACCCAACACAGCCACATCACACTTAGACGCAACACCTTCCCTCGCATCAAACATCCCCGCACTCGTCCCCGAGTCTCCCTGCAACTGCTCACCACCTTTTGGGTGTTGACATCCTAGTGTGCCATACCGGGGCTTTGAAAGGTCACAGCAGGCTTTCACCACAGGAACCACAGGAACATCAGGCACAGACATACCAGCAACGGGAACACCAGACACCTCCCCATCACTAACAACTCTAACCTCATTTCCAGACACAGAATCAGACTCGCCTAGAGAATTCACACTACGTGTGAGGAAGAGACGAAGAGGGGCGCCACTTGCTGGAGGAGTGTCGCCCGGAGGTGGAGAGGGGGTCGCCGTCGAGGAGGCAGAGGTCGTTGGATTAGCGCCGATGTACTGCTGCTGCTGCTGCTGCTGCTGCTGCTGCTGCTGCTGCTGCTGCTGCTGCTGAGTCGCCGGCTGAGTAGCGGTGCTAAAGGCCTCGTTGAAGACTCGCTGCTCATCAGCGTCGGGCCCTGCAGAACGGGGACAGAACGGGCGGCCCCGACCCCAGCTTGCCCCTTGGTCGAGTTGGTGCAGCTGCTCTCGATATGATCCGCCCGACAAGCGCCCCGATTCTTGCCCCCCGGCCTGAGGAAAACCTGGTCCCCGCATACCGTCCCTCTCGCGAATGAACGCCATGAAGTCGTTGTAGTGGAACAAGAAGTCCTTGCGAAGTTTATGGCAGTCTGGGGTGTTGTGGGAGGAGTTCGCTCCGTGAACCTGGCAGAAGAAGGCACCTCTCTGCTCATGAGATGGTCCGCCATCCGCTCCCGCAGCAGCTGCTCTCCTCATGCCGCCGTCCCGGCCTGCGCCGGCAGCGACGGGCGCATGCCTCGTGTCCTCGATCCCCTCCCCACACCTCCGTTTGATCCTCTGCTCGTGCTCGACCAGCCTCAGCGTCTCTTCCAGAGTACCTCTCGAAAGCATGGGGTGGAACAGAATACGGTCTTTGACATCGTCGTACATTGGGAGCAAGCCACGTGCAAAGTGTCTCGACATTAACGTCTCCTCTCGATTGTCCCCACAAGACTGTAATTGCATCCACACAGTATTCGCCCTTCCCCAGTAGTCGACCAGAGTCTCTCCATGCTTCTGTCTAAGGCAGTTCCAAGTGCCGTCCAGGATTTCTCTCTCATGCGTCCTGTTTGTAGTGTAGTAGGACTGAAACACTCTCCACCCTGCTTGTGGACTCTCTGAAGCTAGTATCTGGTCTAGTATAGGTTGAACGTTGATTTTCGTGATCAAGCACATCCAGACTCTCGTGGCCTTTCGAACACTTTCATCGCCATACCTCTGCCGCAACCAAGTCTTATCGACGTGCAACGAACCCACAGGAATCTCTTCATGATCTCTTCAAGACCCTCTGCATCCATCCACCCTGAGAAACAACTCGTAAAAATTCGGAACGCGACAGTCACACTTCGATCCTTCAAGAAAGCATCATTCCACTCAGGTACTTCGACTCTCTCTCTCAGCTTCAACTCTATGGGCTGGGAACTAGACGTGCCTGAGCGGACGTCATGTCCCGGAGTCTGGGAGGCGAAGTTGGCAACCCGGCGGAGGAGGTCGACAAGGGCGATAGTTGGATCTTGTTCCCCTCCATCCGCGGCTGCTTTCGTTCCTCCCTGCTGGTCCACATCGGGGAGGTTCAACGAACCTCGTCCTTCCCCCCCGTTGTCTTCCCCGTGGGGAGAGGAACTAGTCCCTGGTCCCCGCGGAGGTCTTCGTCCATCTCCTCCAGCCGTCTTATTCGCGCAGACACAGCAGCCACTTTCTTGATCTATTACGCTAGCGTGTTGGGTGGCTTGGTGCGCCCGGCGCAGTTGTAGACGGCAAAAATAAAAAGAACCGCGCGGCGAGTTTGCCGGCAACGATAAAATACAGTAAACTGCCCACGGGTGTGGTAACCCGCCGCATCTATGATGTTCCGGAGCGTGATAGCTCTGATGTGTTGACGCTGGTGCTGTGATAGCTGTTGTGATGGCGTGATAGCCTAGAGGCGTGAAAGCCTGGCAGCGTGATAGATGGTGGATAGGTAGTATGGGCACGGGCGTGATAGCCCAGGGCGTGATAGCCGGGAAAAAGGAAGATGAATAAATCAAGGGCACGTGGCCAACACCGTTGCTGACACGCATACCCAGAAAACAATAATATGTGGCAAAGATGGTACCACCATTCCCCCAATTTATTACAACTGCGGAACCCCCAAAATCCCCCGCTCCATCTTCTAGGAACATTCCTCGGTTGCAATAATCTGTCAATGCTGTGAGTACATCCAACAATGGGCATGCCCACGGGGAGCCCATAGGGGTGCCCATGGGCTTGCTCATGGGTAGCCCGTGGGGCAGCCCATGGGTGGCCCATGAGCAACCGATGGGAAGTCCATGGGCGACCAATGAGAGCCCTTCAACCGAACCAGTGTTCTAGGTTGATATGCCGGTGGCGAAGTTCTAGATTGTGCCCACGGTGGGCACTTCATGGGCCGCCCATGGGCCGCCCATGGGCATGCCCATGAGCCCATGGGTGATCCATGGGCATCCCATGCGCATTCCATGGGTGGCCCATGAAGTGCCCATGAAGTGCCCATGGGCGGCCCATGGGTGACCCATTGGTGTCCAATGGGCGGTTTACCAAAACTGTCAGTAGTGTGGGAGATTGGGCACTTTGGAGGTCATGTTCGTTCGTGGTTGATCCTACTCCTGCTGCAATGCGATACACCGGCCTACAGTACAACAGGTAACGCACCACAGACTATGTCTCACCGTCAGTGGAGCTCATAGCTCCGGTGGCGACCTTCTTCTGCGGAATCGAGCGGGGATGGATCAAATGAGTCGGTTGCACGCGGAAAGGCGGAGGATAACGAAAAAGGAGGAGAGGTTTGGTTCTGATTTGGTTGCCCTTCGGGGCGATTATTTGTAGACCATTGATGCGGCAGAGATACGCACATGGTCCACACGGGAGAGTGCCATCGTGCATATGCATATACAAGTGGAAAACATGGCGATCAGTTCGAACGCTGTAGTTTTCTGCTGGCACCCCGGACAACAGCATATTTTTGCTTGTAGTAGGTCACTTTGGCCCGGCTTTCTCGGTACGAAGTACGAAGTCCGCAGTCTGTGCTCTTGAACTGACGAACATGGAACGGTGCGGGCGCTCTGACCTCCGGTTCTTGCACGTGGAGGGCAGGCGAAATACGTTTACCTGGTGACGTTTCGCACCCAGGGGATACGAAATCTTGACGCGACGGGTGCTAAGGTAGCAGCGCGGACGGGCGTCCTCTATGTCGCCAAGCTAGATTTTCACAACTCTGCCCTACACCACCCCGGTCGATCGCATTGATTTTCTTACACGTAGCTGTGGGGAATGGACCTGTTGCAGGCCCGACTTCTTCATGCCGAAAGGGAAAAACGCAAGACTTGCCCTTGATAGGCAAGGAACAACGTGTCTCCCGACGCATGGATGGTGCATACATACGTGTTCCCTGGCGCGTTTCATCCACCCGGAGTTTCGAACCCACAACCAAGCGTCAGAGAAGCTACGATGTTGCCAAATGAACTACGACCGGGTTCTCATGATCACGACGTAGCGACGTGAGATACAATGGAAGTATCACTTTGTTCTTCTGCTCGACTACAAAGATAGATGAAATTTAGCCATGGCCTTTTGTCGCTGTACCTTGCCATCTCTCCGTTGTGCGCTTGCGTTGGCCATCTCGAGTGAAGCCCGCGCGGCTCAGACTACAGTAGACCAACACGAGATGCGGTGCAAATCTTCCTACATCTGCCTATCATTCCGTTAGGTCGTCAGATATACCACCAACTCCATATCAGCTCTGGGGTTGGCTGCGCGAACAAGGCCAACCAATGAATGATGATTTCGGACGGAATTATTTGCGATGGTGCGCCTACCCTGGCAGTTGTTGATGTTTTTGATGATTTCTTTGGTGGTGGTGCTTGTTGTTGTGGTGGTGGCCACGGCGGCGGGAGGGATACAGCTGCGTTGTCACTGTCGTTGTTGCTGCTGTTATTTTCTCCACATTTCAAGCCGTTGTTTGGCCTCTATTTACATATTGCACGTCACTCCTTTGTATAACCTGTTTTTTTCGTTCACCACCACTACCAAGAACACGGAAACAACAAAAACAACGCCCTTTTGCAAGAAAAATCTCGCATACGTCGGGATTCGAACCCCCGAGCCCGGCCGCTACATACAGAAGTCTGCGAGGATATCAACTATTTATTGCGCTGGCTGAAACCCCAATTTACAATTGGGGAATAATACGGGGGCAACCGGCTCCTACCTATTCAAGGAAAGAGCGTAAGACACTTCGTGACAGCAAGCGATTACAGCATACAGTACAAACAGTACAAAGGGGATGCGCGGAATGCCTCATCATCCGCGACAGAGTTCAACTACGGTAGAACATCAAGTTCATGCAGGCGAACGGTTGAAAGCACGTGCAGCAGGAAAACCATCGAATTCAAAGCAAGTACCACCGCTCCATCTCAGAAACTGAGTCTTGACTCACACAGAGTCATATCTACGAAGAATATCCTAAACACCAGAATTGTTACATACCACGGAACCAGAGAGCGTTCATCGGTAGGCGATTAACCGACCAAACCAACCCGGCTCCTTGCCTTGGAGGTATGAAACGGGTGGACAAGAAACATGACACGAACGAGGCGACTAAGCGACATCGACCACACGCGTTTGGCACGAGAAAAACGCTCTATCTCAATTTCACAATACCTCCACAAACACCATCCACGCCGGTAGTTATCTGCCGGGCTTTTGCTGACCAGCCGAGCACCCCCGTTAAACTTAACGGTCACGTGCTGAAACTACAGAAGGCATGCCAGCAGGTATTGCGGGGTTTCAATGCCAAAAACTCAACCGAAAAGCACACGCGAATCTGATGTGATGTTGAAAAAGTACGGCTATCGAAACAATTTTTCGACGATCCAAACTTCCGACAGGCTTGCCTACAGCTCACCCCCGAAGAATGAACGGGACGAATGGCGATATTCTCGCGATGTCACACACCTCGTACTTCTCGCAAGCCTCTCGGTTTCAACATATCCCCCACTGGTTGTTGCCCCGAGGGCTATTCATTCCACCTCTGAACGACACTTCTACGGCCTTTTCGTTCTTTGTGCCAGGTTCCCCACACGGAGCACCATCACCACCCTCTCCGTGGCCTGTATCATCGACCCCTTGTCGATAATGAAGGAAGCGGGCGACCACTCCATAGCATCACTGTCGTCAACCATACCGCTCACATAATCCACATTCACTCCTCGCCTGCCGTCTGCGGTCGGTGTCTAGCATCACCACCGCGGTAAGGGCCTAGGAGTTTGGTATAGCATTGATGTTCGAATTACCTCCCCAGCAATGGGGCCTCCCGCAGGTTTCCACACTTCTTCCCCTTTTTCCTTGACCAATCGGAAGTGCCCCCACGCGACCACCTGCAGGCTTGATAACGCGCCGTCACCAACTAGGTCACGATGGGCGCCGGCCGATGTTGATCTTCGATCAATATCACCAACGATGACAGTTTTTGTGGACCGCTTGAAGTCGCAAAATTCAGAGATCTTGGTATAGACAACCCGCTTGGTACGTCTGACGGGGCCGCCGCGTTGCCTCGACCCCCCACGCTGCAGCTGGCCAGAATTTCCTCCGCAACAAGCTTCCGGCCGGGGCTAGGTAGGAGCAAGACGAGTTTCTCAAGGCAGTCCACCGGGCCCGGGGGTCTTGCGGTAGTCGGCGAGGATGGGTCCTGCCTGGGGCCACAGATCTAACCCGTCGCCAAAGTCGAGCAAGCTCGCGTACGTCCTGTTCATGAGCGCGTCGTACCACGCACCGCAATCAGCCTGTTCGCCCCAGACCGAAACGGTCGACACGTGATCAATCGCGGGGGGGGTAAAGGTCGCAGAAGACCAACCGCAACGTGCTTGACAATTAGCTCTGCTACGCGCGGGGGTTATACCTACACCTCGGGGGAGTGCAAGGCCAACCTAGCCTACGTCGCGGAGGACACTTCATACTTCTACTGCTATCGCTGGTGGTCGATCGCGAAACGCAAACGATACAGCACGGCACCGGGTTTGCTGTTGATGGAACACTGCGCTGTAGGAAGACCGTATCCGAGGGTAAGATTTCACCTGAAGGCGGTCAAGGAAACTATCTGGCTCTGCATGCAGGCGGTCCAACAGCTCGGGCAGATCTTCCCAGGTGTCGACGGACACTGCTCGGGCGAAGGGCGACGCGGCGACGGTGTTCCAGGCGGCATCCCCGGTCCCGCAGGCCTCCACTCTTATTTCTTTGTGGAAAGCCGGGTCCGTGTAGTCGCTCTTCGAGATGATCGGAATCGACCTGACACACATGAGGCACGGAGGAGACGCAGCAACACCAAATGCTCGAGCTTCAACAGCTGTAAATCGGAAATGGAGCGGACGACTGAAATGACCTGGAAACAATACAATCATGCAGAGAAAGCTTGGTCCTGTATGTGTTCATATTACAACATGAAAAACAGCCATACACACAAAACGAACCCATAACTGACCTAAAATCTCCAACCTCTATTGCCCGCTATATACAGTTTGCGCAAAAGGGGGTCGTTGCTTCTTACGTAGGCCAGAGCGTTTCATTCGAAACCATGAATACTGTATATGTGTCATACATCGGCACTGCAGAACTACAATAGACGCCAGCACACGTCTGAATACCCCACACAGATGTCCGAACTTCTCAGTAGACTGCCTTCCCCACACACGCAAAGAGCTTCGAAAGGAATCGCCAAAAAAAAACGTACCTTCCGTTTCTTTCACGGTCCGAATTTTCAGTTAGATATTTAGTTGTCCGGTTTGTGTGTGCCAATCAACCGACCGTTGAACACATATGGTAATTGGCAGGCCTACAGGAAGGCAGGCACTCCTACCGAAGGCTCTCCTACTCGTTCGGGCAGCACGTTTGAGGGCGATATTGGGGTCGACAAGACGGACGCCACAGCAACCCCCTCACCCCCCCTCCAGCGCCTCGAAGGTTCGGAAAGTTTCTGGGTTGTGCCCCCCAGGAGAAACGGTGAACCTCGACCGCAGCAGCAGGTCTCTCCACTGCGAAGCGTTCAGGTCTGGCGCGGTGCTTGCGTAGATTTCGAGGTCCGCATGCAGAGCCTGGTAGTCGGAAACGACCTCCGCCAAACGTGCCCGGCGGCTGGAGGTTTCGGGGTCTACCTGCCGGCGGCGACGCCGCACGGGAAAGCTTGTTTTTCGACACGAGAAACATACAGGCGAAAACCTGACAAAAGAAAAAACACAAATCCACCAAGCAAGAAATCGAGCGTTCTTGCGCTAGGACCTTTCTCGACAAAGGGACATGCGGTCTGTGATGGTATCTCGGAGGGCAGAGGAAAGCACGGCCCGTCGTAGACATGCCGGGCCGTGGACGCGGGCGGAAGGAACACAGCGGTGTATACGACGTAGATCCTACGTACAAAAATGGAGCTGGTGTTTCGGGGCGTGGTGAGGCTTGATCTAGCGAAAACGCCGAGGAAGGGCGGCTGGCTCCAACGTGACACTCCTCGACACAGACCTGGAAAAAGAAACATTCAAGAAGCAAATGAAGAATCAGAGAACCGTTCCAGGTTCCGGTCCTTCACTCGGGAAGAACGTTCGGAACGAACCCAGTGCTTGCTTACCACGAAATTGAGCAAAACAGGCCTGGTGGACGCAGGCGATCTCTCGGAGTCCGATACGAAGGCGAAGTTATCCCGGGGACCCAGCGGAATGTACGCGTCTCTCTGCTCTTGTTCGGCGCTGCAGCGCAGGGCAAGCACATGGTTTCGAAAAAAAACACGATCAGCGTTCCGACACTGGAGGAGGGTTCGACAAAGCTCTGTGCGGCAAATAGCGTTCACGAATGGGAATAACTCCAAACAAGAAGAAGGGGGTGGGTTCGGAGCGCGCTATGCGTAGCCTGAGGATTTTTCTTGCTGCAGGGTCTAGGGGTGGAATCGGGCAATCGTATGCCGGCACGGTATACCTTAGACGACGAAAAATGTTCACGAGCTTGCAGCAGAATTCAATCGATTCAAACTCTTGCTGGACCGGACGCGAGAAACCTCAAACAACGTTCAGCGCGGTACTCATGCCGATACAGTCGTGGGTCCCTCTGCAGGGCGGGTTATGCATGGCCGTCGAACGCTGTGCGTACACGAATATTAATCAAGTCGTTCCATATCTAAATTGAATAAATAGGACGGCTGAAAAGAGCGGGTGAATCGACATGACACGAGGAGGGCCCACGGCTGTACAGAGCGATGCAACATTGCAAACAGGAGCGCCACCAAGTCGCAAGCGCGTTCACCCTTGGCACACGTCGAAGCTCATGAGACCGGCGCACGAACTTGAACTTGAACAGTCAAGGATAGCAGTCCTAGATAGACTAGACCAGGCTTTGTAATTCATTGACTAGTTCTTCGTTTCGGGGACAACCTCTGCATATTTCCGTCGTCGTGCGCCCCAAAGAGGTGCTGTTCTTCACGGAGCCACTTTTCTCCACGCGAGAGTTATCACAAGGGCATGCATACGCACGCGATGGGGGCGCATGCGACATGCACCACGCAGAGGAATTGTTGTTTGTGACCTCAGGTTGGAGCTCTTCAGTTAGAACCAAGGCCATGAACCGAAAAAACACACACACACACACACAGAAGGAAACAAACAAAAAACACTTGGACGAAAAGCGAGTGTAATGGGGGGTTACGGTTGGCCACCTCCCTACAAGACAGGAAAAAGCGATCTGTCGTGAGATGCCAACGCGCCGGGGACCCGCGAAAGATGGTGCACGGACCGTCTACGCGGCACGACGCTTTTGGTGAAACAATGCACGCCGATGACAAAAAAGATGCGATGCGAGCACACCTCGGTCTGTTGTAGGGGTAGTTGCGGGCAACGTTTGACCAGCACGCGCCCGGGAGCTTGGTGGGGAGATAGAGGTTCCTGAGAGGAGGGGAAGACAGAAAACGACAACCGGGGAAGAAACATTCAAAAAGTCAGCTATTAATAGAAGCTCCGTTCCGTTGGTCCACACGAAAACAAGTACATGGCATGACGTTGAGGCTGCCGCTTCCTGAACTGTGACGTCCGCGAACGGAGGTGCCGCCTTCGACCGATGCTTGACGTGAAGCCCTCTCCACAAAATGCCTTAAAATGCCGATATCCGCCACAATCATGGCACCAAAAACGTCTACCTCCATATGGACTTCAACGATGTGAGAGGTCCCGCCCAACAGCCGCTTCTATAGCAGAGGCACCGCCGTTCAAGCGCTTTCAAGATGGACCCATAAGCATCGACCTTGTACAAGAAAATGCAACCGTTATATCAGGAACGTATAGGTCTTGTGGAGAGAGAGCCGGGGGAGCTGGAACCTGGCATGACACCCAACATGTAGTTCCATTTTGCCCGTCGGCTTCCAAGAACAAAAAAAAAATGCGGTTGGCGTCGAGTACGGACGTAGACTATTAATAGAGCGTCAGTAACTCGTCGGATGCGAGGCCAAGTGCGAGGGTTGCTGTAGACCTCTTGTTCCATTCCACCAAAATACTTGGCGAAGGATATTGATTGCACTGTCCCGGGACTACCGCCCCACAACAGCCAGTTTCCGCGCAAGAAATCTCTGCCGAAACAAAGATAAGCCGGGAGCCCGTACGCGAATAGTCCAGACGGCACTTACAAGCACGTCTCATCCGTTACGAGCAGCAGCGTCCGCTCTGTAGGATCCTCGCAAGCAGCCTTTAGGTGTGACATCTGCTTTAAAGGTTTCCGTCACAACAACATTGCACCGCCCGTGCAGTATGGAGTGTTGATGCCCATGAACACAGCACAACCGATAGACACATGCCTTGTTAGGACATGCCGTATGCGAAAGGTCCGCCGAACGGGAAGTACCGCGGGTAGCTAAGTAATAGGTGCCTGCAGTAGGAGGATTGCAAGTTTTTTTCTGTGTGAGAGAGTCCCGCCACGCACAGCAGTCCTACCTCAAAAGGTTTGCACACACTGTTGCTTTCGACCACCTGAGCCACGGGTATGCTGAGTTGAGGCCGACAACTGTTTCAACCAGACATAGAGCCAGCGTGGCTGCTGCTAGGTTCGTACATGCCAGCGCGCCATCGGCACCATCGTTTCTCTGCTATAACAAAACTCAAGACGCAATACTTGACTAAAGGAATCGGAAGATGAATCGCGTGCCTTTCTTGTCAGTCTACCAAACACAGCAATCGGGAAAACTGCTGCGATTTGCTTGTGTACATCACTTTTAGGTATGCATGTACCTGGTTTGGATCAGGAGCTTGATCTTTGTCGACGAGATCCGCGGTGTGAATCATCCTGAGACGCCGTTCCGCCCGCTCGTCGTGAGCAACGCCAAACGCGTGCTCTCCGACAAAGTTCCGCGGGACTGGGTCGGCGAATCGAACCGATATGACGCCTCTGCTGTGCGCTTTCACCCTCTTCCTGTCGCGAAACAGGTTGGACGGGCGGGGATTTGAAGCCACCACGATGACCGAGTACGAAACCTCTTCATCCCGGCCTCTCCCACCTTTGGCCGTTCTCCACGACCCATCTTCGAAGCCTATGGTTAGGCTGCCGTGCATGTCCCCGTCTTCCCCTCTCCGGAAAGTGGTGCACGCGTAGAGGAATAGCGCGGATGCACCGCTCAATAGGGCTACCGCCAGCGGTATTCTCCAACTTCGCATGTCGCCTCCCTGCTGTGTTTGAGCGAAAAAGCACCGAGATGGGAACAGGAAACTCCTGTTTGCACCAGTTGTTTCTTCCTTCTGCTTCAACTATAAGGAGGCGGGAGCCGTATCTCCTCCTGCCCGATACCTTTGGCGCATAGCCTATCGGCAGCTGGCACACCGGTTGCAAGCTGGCATAGGTTGCCAGCAAGAGCAAGGTGAGGCGTGCGGTAACATCTCCGAAATCTCCGTAATCTCCGATGGCTGCTCTACCGCAGTTCCAGTTCCGCCGCCTACGCATCTACGGGGAATACAGCAAACGCGTGTGTAAGTGTGTAGTCCCCTGCAGCTCTTCTCTGCCGTCGAGATGCGCGGAGCTGCCCCGTTAACAAATTTATGACCTACTCGAGATTGCGACGGGAGACCCTTCGGCGAATACAAAGGCTGCGAGCTTCTTGTAGATAGACTTGTCTGAAGTCGACCACGTTAGAAGTGAAACGCGGCGTGTAATACGCAGCGGCTTCCTTTGGCAGCTCGTAGCCTCTTACCGCTGCTGTTGCGGTTGATCCGCTGAGAACCTAAAGGTACACGTGGTCACGTGGTTGACCGGGAACCGGGAACATGGACGCACCAGGTGGTGACGGCTGGGTGCGTGAGGGTGATTTGGCCCCATCATTCGAGCTGCCGGACTCCAAGTTCAAGCCCGTGAGCCCTATAGGAGCGAACACCAAGGTGAAACTACCAGTGCTCCCGCAGTCACAGCATGATCAGTGTACAACTTGGGCACCACGTGGAACGCGTATGTATGCGGTGTTCGGCGGCTTTGCCGCCCGGCCCAATAGACCGATTTCAAGATACACGATGAGGTTACCTGCACTCTATCATTGGGAGGTAAATATGCGCTTTCACCCTTTTGGGTCTACAGGCGTCCTGACAGATCATTGATTAATCATTTGTTCATGCTGGTGTTGTGACATGCCATGGAGTTGCCGTCCTGTATCCCTCCACGCCAGGTGTTGGCAAGCCAATAGGTAGGTGTGTCTTTGTTATTCGCATCGACCGCGAACCCGGTGACGAATGAAAAGACGTTAGTGCCAGCGGGTATATCGAGGTCCCTGGAACGGCCAAAATTCGAAAAATGCATACTGCTCTAAATGAGAATGCCACCATGAATCTCTCCCCATATCCTTTCACAGAGACACACATCAATAACTCCACATACATACATACATGCCTTCGCCCGAATCTAGCAAGCAACGCAAAGACAGGAGGACAGCAAAAAGGAGCACTTCAAGCCCAACCAGGCCAGGATATCGTGGTATGCTGCATATCCTCCAAATTTGAAAATCGTACACTCCCAAGATCCAGCAGTCATCATGTCAGCAGCTATACTACACAGCAGCAGCAATATCTATGTAGACGAGTCCAACATACAGCAGTACTGTAGTAACACATACACTCATAGCCCCACACATACCCTCGCCCGAACCTAGAGAGCCACTGATGCAAAGGTAGGTGTGTGCTGGTGTGCTTGCGTGCTTGTGGGAATTGTGGGAAAATCACAGGAGCTGTAGTGAGCCGGCAGGGCTCACATCGGGGAGACAGAGAAGTACAGAAGTAAGAACCAGCTATGGGTCTACAAGCCCTCTCACTGATCATTTGTACTGATCGTTTTCACTGATCAGTTGAGTATACTGAAAATAGAGTACTTTGGGTGGCTTGACGACTGATCTTGTTGAGGCCTACAAGCCTAACCTGCCCTAGCGGCCGCACCGCGACCACGCATCAACCCTGTCTGCGCCCACCGTCCTGTCGCGTGCAGCCCGCATGGCCTATGGGTGGAGATAGCTGTTGCGTCTACAGAAGTACGCTCTCTTTCTGCTGTACTTCTGTCTCTCTCCCCGCACTCTTTCCTCCTTTTTTATTTGCCGAAGAAAAAATGAGCTAGACCGAAAGGGGTTTAGTAAAGCAAATCGAGTGGTTCGGTTGCGGATGACAACGCCCTTGATTGATTCGAATGAAAACGTACAACGTTCGAAGTATGGGATTGCGTCCATCCCCAAGACACCACGCGAGCGTCACATGCCCATCGCCGTTGAGGATTCTGCCCCATTTTCCACCGGCGCTGGTAGGGGAAATACCTCTATGGGATGGATTTAGAGATCCCCCCGGGATTGCGCCAGAAGATAATGAGGGCGATCTCTGCACGAAGTCCGTCAATGTCACAATCGTCAACCCGATAAGCATTCGATTCAAACGCCAGGATCTTCCCTCGCTTCGAGCTGCAATTATGGCAGACAACTATGAGAGAACTTTCAGCCCGTCTAGGTCTACCCTCCTTACTGCTGATTTTTCAACGTGTGGTGGTCTTAGCAAGTCGCCAAACGGTTAGTCGTAGCTATCGAAATCTGGCCTACGAAGATATTGCAAGGGAAATTTCGAAAATCGACGACGAGTCAGTCGTGCTTCGCGTCAAGGCTTACCATATACCAACAGATTTTGGAAACGAATTATCTTCGAGCTAACTCGTGTTCTGTCGGTACGAATTCGTAACGTCGTTAAACGTCATGGACTGCTGATCGACTAATAGCCACCACGTCCAATAGGATGGGATTTCCGTAGTGCGGATAAAGAGCATGGGTCATTTCGACGAACTTCCTGCGGGCTGAGGGTGCACAACCTTGCAGCATTTGCGATCCTGATGCTCTCGTGTGTCTACAGCTGTTTTTTTGCGTTTTCTTGGCCCTTGGACCTTGCCTCGCGGCGAGATTTGCCTTGCGGCGAGATTTGCAGCTACCGATGGCACTGAGTTGCGAGGGCCCTCCCGCTGTGCCGCGCGCTCTTGTAGGGGACGTCGGGCAGCGCTAGGGAGGGCAGAAAGTCGCGTCTCCGAGATCTACGAGGCCTCGCCCAATGAGAGCCCGGTTGTTGACAGTCCAGGCCACATTAATACATTGCTAAGAGAGGCTGACGTGGCCCTTTTTTGTGAGCTGGCGACATGCACACACGCGACAACCAAGCATCCAAGTTCGCATGCAACGAGACAAAGCATTCTACTGCTGTTGTGCGTCTCCCTTTCGATCCCGACGAAAAGTGAGGGGGGTTTGCGCCCGGTGTCGTGCGCACAATAGTATGGAAACTACACCTCAAGTACAGCAGTAGTGCTTCTTCCGACTTGGTGGTCTGCATGTCGGAATGCCATTTCTCGGAGCATTCGTTGGGCAGCCCGTGCACATCAACCTAGCACTACTAACGATGCATGACAGCAACCGAGCGATTTGGGTTGGGTTGGGTAGGGCTTATATATATATATATATATCCTAGGCTGGGTAGGGCTTATATGTATATATATATCCTAGGCTTTAGAACCGGGGCAAAAAATGTATATAGCGGCAGGTGTAGTTTCGGAACGATAAATCAATACTTATGGCTTAGGAAGCGTTTCATCCAGGGGGGAATATATCCTCCTCCGCCGCCCCATCGGGATATATATATATGCTGTGGGACGACTGTTGTGGTTTTTCGCTCTCCTGATACGCCACATTAGTTTCTACCGTAAGAAATACAAATACATAGGTGTATGCTGTATGTGGTAGTTGCTGGATGAGATGATGCGAGAGATGATGATGATGCATGTGCATAGAATATTTGATTTCTCCTCACATGATGTATTTTCGGGTCGGTGTGGTGTTGGAGGGGCACATACACGTCGGTGCATGGTCTCTGTCTGAATACAACTAACAATAGAAGCATTTTTTTTTTGAAGCGCGCTGAGACTGACGTGTTTTCTTTGGTCGGCCGTTTCGCGCGGTCGATGCAAATAAATATGCATGTTTTGACGGCATGATCAACGAAGCCGTGTGTGACATAAATGCATACACACATCCCTGATGGGTTCCTCGCACTCTCGATTCACGTATATCTGCGTCGGTAACGCCGCGGATACACACGCTATCGCCCAACCAAGTTGCGTGCAACGCAGATACCGGAAATCATCACCACATATTTAGTGAAGGGGGGTGACGAGGTAGTTGTATAACAACGGACGCTTGGATGTCTCATCTTGGAGAAGAACGAGCCTTGCCGGCAGAAGCGCGCCCGATGCCTGCTCGTCGTATAGCATCTGAGCCGTGAAAGGTCCGAGGCGTGATTGTATGTGCGGATTAATTACAGTGCGGAGAATACAACAGGTCGAAATTGCGTAGAAAAAAAAACGGCCCCTCCATGTCGTCACTGCTGACTGAGCGGAGAAATGTGACCAGAAGAAAACGGAGCAATGTCCGCTTGACTGGGACACGCCCGCCGAGAGGCAAAAGGTCTGACCCACATGGACCGCGCCAGATCATTTGAGGCGTCCACCGGTTGGGGAGGTTTCCGCGGGTGGGCGAGACAGACACAGAGTGAAAACGTGAAAAAGCGGTATTCAACAAAATTCAACGGTTGGGTTAATATTCTTCATTTGGTACCGTGAAAACGTGGCAACAATAAAAGTCCGAGTGGAGTGTTGGTTGGCTTTGATGGATCGCCGAGAATATGATGAAGAGTTCTAGTCCCAGCTACACACTCGTTCTTCTATCCATGGGCTATCTTTTTTTTCGCCCATGCGCCTTCTTTCCGGCGTGTTTCTCTCTTCCCGCTGTTTTCGTCTGCACGGTGCAGAACCATGTGCGTTCTCCAAGAGAAGGCTGATACTCTGTTGTCGTTGCTGATGCTGTTGTTGCTGATGTCTTACATGTTGACCGTTCCGGTCTCCGCTCAGTGCCCTCTAACATCCGCACTGGTCCAACTGACGCGGCCGCCTTCCGCGGTCACAAGCCAACTACAGCTGTAGTGCATAATATGTTTTTCAGCCACTCAGCAAAAATTCGGTGCCCGAAACCGTTGTTCATTGTGATTTTGCAGGTGGTGCTATCCTTTTTCCCGGCAGCGTTCTCGGGGTCGTTAACGGGTGGCTGCGAGTGCCAGATGAGAACATTAAACCAAGGCACGATGACTGTAAGCCTGTGCGTATGTCCTGGTTGTCTGTCGACGAACGCTGCAGTGCTGCAGTGAAGTATCTGGCGTACGAGTTGCGTTTTGAATGTGCAATTTTTTCTTAGGCTTTAGCACGTGCACTACAGCATATGGTATGAAGCACCTGGAGAGAGCGAGCAACGGGGACGAGGAAAAGAGTATGATGAACAGCAGTTAGTCCGAACAATTTATTGCAGGCAAGGCTTTTGTTTTTGCTTTGTTTTGCCATGGGGTTGGACAGCAGGTGCCACGTCCTTCTATTAATGGACGTGGAACTGCAGGGTGCTCGGATCAACGCAAGCGACATTTTCTTGTATCCGAGCCAACCCACACAAAACGCCTGTCCTCTTACGGCCGTGTCCTCTTCGGATGGCGTAGATGCTCTGGGACTGTGAGTTTAGTAGCGGGCCAAAGTAGGCTTTCAACGCCGGGGTTTGGGGGTTTCGAACGTTTTCCCACTGGACTGGTGAGCGCGATCCTTTCACCCTAAGATACCCTCGAAACGCCTAACGCCTTCCTCTTCTTGCGCTAACCCGCGACCCGACCATCGTTCCGCGGCAGAGCTGTCTTCAATCGCGGGCAACGAAGACGTGGGGGTGTACGGCATTGGTAGAGAGCTGCCCTTCACCATGTCGGCCTGGTCCGAGAAGATCGGGCTGGATTTCCCGCTGCTCTCGGACGCGACGCTAGTCGTGGCTCAGGCTAGTCAGACGAGATGGGCTGCAGTTGCCCCGGTTGAATCCGTTGTCGGCCGCTGAGAAGCTGCCGAAAGTAGGCATGCTTGGTCTTCCGCCCGACGCCGGCCTGCCATGCAGTGCGTTGTTCTTGGGTTGCGGTAGACTCGCGTTTGAATAGCGGAGCGCCGCGACAGAGATCATGATACTGTTTTTCACACATACCATGTCCCGTTGATCGTGTCGTGCGCTATGGCAGGCTTTCGTTGGTGTTTGTGACCTGGGCAGCATGTTGGCGAAAAGGTCTGGGGTTTCCGCGATGAAAGGACATCTCTCTCCGAATCGAGGAGTTGTGGTGAGCGAGAGGCTATTTTTGCTACAGTTTTTTATGCGAGAGGACCCGAAAGTCCAATGGCGGATCGTGACTCATGACTGACTTGCTCTCAACCCATGTTCTTCGAAGCTGTCTCCGCAGTGGAACCCTAAGAGGACATTTTGGAGGCTCAATGTTTTCACTCCAACGATTGCATCAGCAACTACGCGAACATCCTCTGTGCCGGAATAGTTGAAAGTGGTACTGAAGATTTGATGAACTGAGCTCTTAACGCCATGACGTAGCAACGAATCCTTGCTGTGGGGGCACCGACTCAGCGGCACCAACCAGAACTGGAATTCGATGTCTCACCCAAGATTTCTCTTTGGAGAACCGGAGGAACCCTGATGAGCGTCATCCCGTGCTATTTTGTTTGTTTTCGGAAGATCATCGACGACGGCAAGGTGGTTTACAAATGGGTTGGAAAGAACACCGAGACGGGAAGGCCGGACCCCTCGATCCTCCCCGACATTGGACGCGTCACACGTGCTTTGGCGAATGGGAGGGCGCGACTCTGACGAATCTTCGGGATGGTTCTGGTTGTTTTTTTGTGACTAAGCCCCTCCGTCACACAGCGTCGGAACGTTAAATCAATGGCCATTGAATCGCACGGACGGGCAATGTATGATAGTCCTGATTGATGCTGAAATACGGTGATGTATAGCGTCGAGCTCCAGCGATGAGACGGAGCCGTGGTGCAGCGAGGTCAGCCGCCACACTTGCAGAAATACGTGTGCGGAGCAATGAGAGAGGGCGCAAGGGCGATATAACCAACGCATACGTCCTGTCTTTCGCGGCACCTGAACCGTCTTTGTCGAACACAAGACTTCAAGACATGCTCGATATTCTTCGTGTTCTTGTGGTGACATCCTAAATCATTCCCCCCAAATCTCTATCGACCTAATTTCACTTTTTCTGTCCGTGTCATTTTTGTTGGATAGCCCACTTGCACGACCCGGTCTCAAATGCTGATCTCGAGCTACAGTGCAAATCTCGTGGCGCCTCAAGTATGGTTCATATGAAATTGCTCAGACGTGGGGCTGGCAGTTGCGAATGAGTCAGACAACAGCTTACCACCTAAGTGCCATCCAAACATGCAAACGAACCAGAAACACTCACAAAGCAAATCTGGGTGAAGAAATATCATTTTCGTGTTCATCCTCGAAATCGCTCCAAGTAATTTCACTACCCGACGAGAGGGGCCTGACCATCGGCCTGGCCTGAGCGACATGAGTTGCTTGTGAAGGAGTTGGCGTCAGAAACTTTGAAAAGTTTGGATCGGTTCTCTTTTGCGGCCACTCAGTGAAGCTGCCCTTGCCCTTCGCGCTTCTGGTTGTGATAGGTTGAGTGGCGTGAAACCCGGTTTTCGCGTGCAACTACAGTACTACTACCACCACTATGGACAGGTTCGACTTCGGAACCGTTCATTCACGACAGAGCTTAAGGCGGGCCCCCACGTGAATATCGAGACAAAGGTTGATCAGCCCCAAGAACTCGATGGCGGTAGGTTCGATTGTGTCGCTTGCACCCATGCTTGAAAAAACTCGACGTATTTCATTTCCACCGAACATTGGCAGCATTTTTCGAACAACTTCAAACACAGCAGGTTCGACGATGATTTTGTGGTAGGGTTTGTCAGTGCGACCTTTCGATCGGTATGAATGTGCACACCATATTTGAGGTTTCTCTTTGGTCGGTCTCTTCGTAGGGATGTCCGCGTAATAGCACAATTTGCGAGAGATTGACATGGCATCGTTGAACCTCCTAATGGTGTGCAATATCTCGAAACTACGTACCTACCGTGACCCAGCTCTGGAGAGCCAGCTTGCACAATAAGCCGAGAATCGCCCCATGGTTCCAGCGACGAGCGTTGCTACATGTATTGCCGACCACTAAAAACTGCGGTCTGCGACAACCAGAGCATTTTGGCGTCATTCACCACTTTGTATCGCGTGCAGAGCACCCCGAGATGTTTCCGGAGATGAACGGAATCGGTAAAATTAGACCATCAGACTAGTCAGCGCTGACGGATGGTCTAATTTTACCGATTAAAAGATATGCTCAGAGCTCGTTGCCATCCAGCTGGTCACTGAGATTTTTAGCACCTAGCCGGATCACATGGGCTTGAGGCTTTTTGCGGCGTAATCACTGGGATCGAGAGTAGGGATCTCCGGGGCGTACCCCTCGCCATACGTTGCTGTCTTACAGTGGTAATTTTGCCCGAAGAAAAGTGATAGGGCCGGTATTCGAACTCGTGCGGGTATCCTCTAAACGGTAAAATTAGACCATCTGACTGGTCAGCGCTGACTGTAGCACTGGGCGTTGGTGTGGAACAAGTGCGCATGATGTACTTGTAGGTAGCAGTGGTCGTTGTCGGCTCCTCTCTCACCTCCTCCTTTCTTATTTCCTCTCCCTCTGCTCCTGCTCCGACTCCGGGCGCCTCCGTCTCCGTCCTGACCCCCGCCGTTTCCACTCGACCCATTTTGGACACGTCCATCGCCCCGGATGCCACCGGAAGCGACGAGTACATGGTAAAGAAGAAGAATCTGACGATGACACCGATTCCCCCCCACGGAGGAACAAGAAGTTTCTTTGTGTTTTCCTTGGGAGTGTGGTAGATTGGTGGAGATTCATGGAGATTCGTTCTGGGTGTTAAAGCGTCATGCGTGACTTGATGCCGTGATGGAATGACGAGCTCAAGCACGCCCCCGATGAATACACCACGTTTTTCAACACGTCTACACGTCTTTACCTACCCTTACGGCCCGTCATGGCCGAGCTGCTCTACGCTCCCATCACACACAACTGAGACACCCGAATTATCGATCAGGATCCATATCTTGGATAAATTTAGCGCCAATTTTTCGAGGTGCCCAACCGGAACCCTCACCCACAGCAGTCTGGAGTGTGGCCATTGGGGCATATTAACTACACCTGGGAGAGCATTTCGCAACACTACGATACCCACCTTCAGCAAACGTCTCAAACGAGCCTCTGCCTGAGCTTGCTGCTGGGAGTTTCATGGGTCCTGTATGCATACGAAGTTTCAATGTGCCACAGGGTTTCATTCGAAAACCTATACGCGGAGAGCTTCGCATGCACACGGCGTTCAATGATGATACCATATGTTCGAGGTAAACGTGAAGCAAAAACTGGCGATCCAAAGGGCTGCGGAAGACGTTGCTCACGGGCCCATCACGAAAGGCTCAGCCAGCCAAATGCCAAAAAAATTGTTTGGCTAGACTAAGTATTAGCGCGCTTGCATGATATATTGTAGACTTTCTCTTGCAATTTACCAGTGCCGTTGAGTTCGTGTTTGGAACATTCAGGAAAATGGAAAATGGAACATCCCCGAAAGCAGCCTACACCTGCGCCTTGATCTTGAGCCCCCTTTTGGCCCCCTACAAATACATATATATATATATATATATCGATTCAGGTTGTGCACGGGAAATGGCATGGCCAGTGAGTCATGCCAGGATATACTGCTGTAAGTGGGTACACCCTGGAAAGGGTCTCGACCGTTCGTTGTTTGCCTCACACAATATCGTTGGTACCTCGATCCTCCGGTTCCTGCTTACCTACTGTACTGTACTTCGAAGTAGACTTTACTACAGTTGGTGTGAGTAACAACAGCACACAGAGATCAGGCAACGAAGGACACCAACTAACAACGAAGCGCAGAGGATCATAAGAGGCAACTGTTCGACCTACTCACACAACGAGTGAATGGGGAAGAATCCAACGGTGGCGGGCGTTCTTAACGGTGCCTGCCTTTCATTCATCAATCACGGCGTTGAGTGTCTCACAACCTCATCCACAATCTAGGCATCATCCATCCCAGCCGCATATATATCACAGCCGTACATACATGCTATATTAATATTTTCAGAACAAGTACAGCACAATTAGTTCACTCGAACAAACAATACTCCTTCTAGCACAAAAATAGTTGTCTCGGAAGGTAAGGCATACCGTCCATGCACCGACGGACACCAGACAGAGCAGTCAGTCAGTGCACCATCATTCGTGACATACATTTTGCTCGGGCTCTTGGCCTCCCGGTTGGAACAGTGATCTCCGGGGGGGGCGGACCCTTCGTCGTGCTGTTGGTAAAGAATAAATGGTGCCACAAGGGTGTGCCAGCTGGGAACCGAACCCGCGTCGTGTCTCTCATTTGCAACAACCCGCATGATGAAAGAGTGGAAAGCACCCCCTTCCTACCCGATGGCAGGTTGTATCGAAGAAAGTCAACAAGTACATTGTAACACATGCCTGTAGGTGCAAACTACGCGGACTGTGCAGTAGTCTACTACCAACATCACTCTTCCTTGTAATAGTAGGAAACGCGCCCGCGACAGCAACAAGACGGTAGGTAGTAGTGAAAAAGTATGCAGTAGTTTCTTCGCCATTTATTTATCGAATAACATGCACTGTTGTCTAAGCTGACACCTGTACTTATTTGTGAGTAGCTCTGGGCTCAATTGAAGGATTTCGTCAGAATGAAGATGCTGCTGTGTGTACTGGGTGTCGGCAAGTCAGGAATGAATGAATGTATGTGTAGGGTGAATATATACTATTGTGTGTAGCTGAGTTTCATACTCGTGTGTAGCTGAGTTTCATACTCCTGGAGTACGTGGCTGAAGCTACCGTAAGCTAGGAAAATAGACTATATAGGTCGGTCGCCTGGGTCGGTCGCTCGATCGGTCGTTCGGGTTCAGTTGGGTTGGGTTGGATATGGTGGGGTAGCGTGGGTTTGGTCGGTCGGCTGGTCAGGTTATGTTTTGGGTTGGGGTGTGGGTTGGGTCGGTCGGTCGGTCGGTCGGGTTTGGGTTGGGTTGTGTGTTTTGTTTTGTGTTGGGTAGTGGGTTGGGTAGGGTAGGGTAGAGTAGGGTCGGTCGGTCGGTTGGTCGGTCGATCGGGCGGCCTGGTCCGTACGGCGGACTTCTTTGTGGTCGATCGGCTCCTCTGCGTCAATTTTTTTTTTTTTTCTTAATATGACACAACGAATCCATCTCTATTATAGTCTGAGACAGATAAGCAACGAATTCATAGCGTCAGAAAGTACCTGTGTTCTATTTGGTACGTCTTTTGTGGCGGAGTGTTTTAACTTGTCTCTACCATCCTCGCCTTCTGAAAACCAAACGAAACTTCACCCGACCGACCCCGTGTCTGTCTATGGTTTTGGGTTGAATTGGCTTGGGTCGGGTTGGATTGGGGTGGGTCGGGTTGGGTTGGGTTGGGGTCGAGTTGGGTTGGGTTGGGTTGGGGTTGGGTTGGGTCAGGGTTGGGTCAGGGTTGGGTCGCCGCCGTCGATCGCTCCGCCGTCGCTTCGTCGTTCGTCGCCGTTGGGTTTTGGATTGGGTTGGATTGGATTGGGTTGGGTTGGGTGGGGTCGGGTCGGGTTTTGGTTTGGGTAGGGTAGGGTAGGGTAGAGGGTTGGGTCGGTCGGTCGGTCGGTCGGTCGATCGGGCGGCCTTGGGCCGCCTTCGTCGATCGTCGCCGTCGATCGCCCTTGTAGACTATAAACAAAACACGACCGACTCAAGGCCTCTCAGACTGGCCTTTCTGAGAGAGTAACGACAGCGTCGCACTGACTGCTGTTACAACTACTACTACTCTGTCTTGGTGCGCTGCACATATGCATACAAATACAGCACCGCTCTCGCGCTCCGTTCCCGCTCACCGCAAGAAGTAAACAGAGGGTCAACAGAAAAAGAAAAAAGAAGCAATAATGCACGTCCCGGTTGGCCATCAGCAAGCTAGCCTATAAGAGTCACCATGTTAACACAATTAATTCAAATATACACACATACATGGGAAGCTGCCTGCTCTCCCGGCTTCTCTCATGGGCTGTCGGGTGGTCGGGTGCAAGATAACTATCTGTCTGTTCATCATCACCAAAGGCACCACCAGGATTCAGGCGTTCCGGACCCAAAGAATAATCCTCTTGGTTTGGCATGAACGTTTTGTTAATTTGCCGACAACACACCGCCCGTCCACGCGGTCCGTTGCATGCCCCTTTCCTCCGACCAGGAGTGAAAGTTTGTTCTCGAGCTCTCGCGGTCGGTCACGGGATTACACGGCAAGATGACCGCGCTTCCTAGTGTCCTTCCTGGCGCCGGTGCGCCGAACGATGAAATAACCAGGATTGCCCGATCCCGATGGCGGCAGACCCGATATCGCAACAAGAATCGTATTTTCCAAGATTGCAATTTTTTCGAGATCGACAAAAATTGAGAAAACATTAATAAAAAACACTTGGAAATATTGGATGCGTCAGGAGCGGTTACTTTTGTGGGGGACCGGTCCGGGACCGGTTCTTATGTGTTTATCTTCTCGTGGAACGGGCTAAAGGCAGCGCTCTAGACAAACTGGCCTCGACTGACCGCGGTCCATCCTCCACTGCCGTGCCAGCACGCATTTATTGGCGTTCATTGCCACGCGTATCCTTGCTGCTTCAGAAGCCTGCTGCCCAAAGCACACTCCACCCCAGCAGCACATTTTGTTGCCGCGCTCTTTTTTTCGGAGCCAAACAACGTGGTGTGTTGTTGCTAGCCAGCCGCACCGCACGAAGAGGAGCATAACGGCATCGCACTTGAACATCTCGTGAGTCAGGGCGCTTCGGGTGAGGGATATTGTTGCGATGGCGGAACACTCAAGGAACCCGGACCGCGATGCGCACAGCGACTACGATGAGGAGGTTTGCGCTACCTCCGGGAGCGGCCTGATGTACCGAAGGACTGAAGCACCATCAGGTACGAGGGTTTGATGAGAGATCAGACATACACGGAATCAGCAGAGAACACGTGGTAAACCACCGAGCGACCGAGGGCATAGGCTGGCCAGTAGCATGTGGTGCAGAGGTTGTCAGTGGTTAGCGATACTCCCACGAGGGGTTCTTCAGGGTAGTATACGGCCCTCCCGAAAGTCGGCTGCGTTCCAAAAAAAACACCGTGCGTTCGTGCGTGTGTGGGTTGGCACGCAACTTGCCGCTCTTTTGTGTTGAAAGCGAATGGGGAAAGGAACCGGTGGATTCTATGCATTTGCGATTGCCTTCTGCCCTGCAGGCGAGGGGGGGAGGGCGAGGGTAGCCGAGGAGTGCTGATCTGAGGTCGGTTTTCTCTTACGCTTGTCGATTGTCTACTGCTGTAGTGAAGCCATAGTCCCCTCTCTTGCCTCTTGCCCTCATCTGGCATTTGTCTCTAGACCCGGCCGGAGTTGATCCCAGAAAAAGAGAGTCCATTGCAGAAAAAATGTTTAGTTTTGCGGAAGTTGTGCCTATACCGGAGTTGAGTGCATGACGCTCCTCGTCGTTATCCATAGATCGTAGTTGAAAAAATAATTTTGAAGGACGGACAGACCCGTTGAGCAGGGGACGTGCGTATTGCCAATAAATGCTCCTGCTGCTGCTATCATGATTGGGCTTAACGCGGACGACAAAGTCGAATCCTGCTTCCAGGTCAAAACGCGTGTGACTCACGCTCCACTTTTGTTCGCCACGACACTACCAAACCACGTGTTTCAGCAGAGTTATTTTGGTACATGGTGCTTCCGAAGACTTTCTTAAGATCATTTACGGGAACGACGATCGTGTTCGTATTTTCCTCTTTTTTTTCTGTGGTGTTCCATCGATCCCGAAAAATGAATTGGGTGCCGCTTGTCCCACTATACACAGCAGCCGTATTCTCGTAACTACTGACTGACTTCCCGATGCTCATACCATGGATATGCATACAACGTTCAACCTTTCGGTACGTTGAACTTTAAGTTTTCTTCACACTTTGCATGGATATCTACCCTTGGCCTTGCTGGTGGTGCGCCGATACAAAAGTTTGCTTTTTGCACAACGAAATAGTCTCTGCGTTGTGTTGGTGTACCAGGCCTTCGCCTTGCGGGCGGGGTGGGCAAGTCTTTTCGGCATTATTTTTGATTGTTTTCCCGAACGAGAGCCCCGCAACAACAGCAGTAAGCAATGAAGCAATCCCTTTGTTTCCGCTATACGCCGGGCGTGTGTGTTTTTTCTTGCCAGGAGGAAGGGAAGTTGACTGAGCGCCCTCCCTGCGCACAGATTTACATTAGTTTTAATTTTTGTATGATAAGGTGGATCTCCTTTCCTGTCCTTAAGACGGAGACATGGCTTCAAACCACCAGCAGCAGCTTGCTTGTACTTTTCATCGGTATCATGTCGTGTTCCTGACCTTGTAACCTGGCCTACATATTTTTCATGATGGCATGTTATTGGACATACCGGATAATCCAGGCAGGTGGCAGTGTGAAGGCGGAAGGGTTCGTGGGTGTACGCGCTGAGTGTGCGGTGATGGTGACGGTGGTGGTACCAACATTCGGGTATTTCCACGGATATTTCCACTTTTCACGTGTGGGATGGGATGTGGTGGTGACAGCCCGTGCGGATGAGAGGTTGGTAGTTATACACGTCGTATAGCGTGATCGTCGGTGGAGAAGACTTCAAGCAAGTACACGCGGCCAATGTACACGAATCTCGCGCTGTACACAAATGGGTAAAGGGTATCTTGGCAAGAAGTGGATGATCATGCATTTTGTGAACTTCGCGTGCGGATCTTTCAACGTCACGCACCGTTGCTCTTTTCGCGTGTTGTTGTTGTAGTCGCCGTCTCTAAGAATACAATGTGTACTCGCCGTTTCGTGTTTTGGTTGTACAAATAAAGCAGGTGGCGGAGTAGTTGCGGCCAACCTGCCGATGCAGGCGCACTTCGCGGCCAGGCCTAGCGCCGGCCTAGGAGCGAGCCCGACGGGTGCCCCTGGCTTCGACAGCGAGACATCCGGTGAGCTACAACATGGAAGAGATGAATGAAGACCACGTACGTACGTAGGGGCGAGGATGCCATCCGTAGCGTTCTCTGATCAAGTGTTTTGTTGATTTTGTTCGGCTTTTTTCTTTACATATCCCCCCCCCCCCGTGCCGGCTTCTGCTCGCCGCATTCGTCTCTGTCGCCCCCCCAACCCCCCCCCCGCGTGCATTGCCGAAATTAACTCGTCGGTCATTCGACAAAAAATGTCCCAGGCGAGTCGGTGGGGCTTTGGGCGGGCGCATACAGCTCCGAGGTCTCGCGCCTGGCGCCCAGCATCAAGCATCCCAGTGCTTACGACGATGTGCAGACTCACAGAGGAGATGCCCAGCACATGTATGTGCACCCCTCCAAGTCGGGAAACGATGGTGGGAGAGGAGTCGCCCCACCCGGCAACTTCAATCCTTTCGCGAGCGACCAGTACATCTTCCAGGGATTCGCGTCGCCGCCGCGCTACTTCGCACCCTTCGGCATCGCTGGCAACGCCCCCAAATCAGGATCGTCTTCCAATGGTGAGATGAAGGGAAGGAAATGAGGGTTGTCGTCCTGTGGGGGGGGGAGGGGGACGGTATAGCACAACATCAGAGGCGTGCGCTCGCCAATCTGGCTCGTCTGGGGGTTCGCTCTCTCTCCCAACAAGAGCAGCGACGAGAACGCCGACACGCCGACACGCCGACTCGACAGTTGAAAAGAGAGAGAGAGAGAGAGAGAGCGGGATGCTCTTCACTAACACGTCGACGTTCCAACCTGGTGCTTTGTGTGTGTGTGTGTGTGTTTTTCCGTTTGTGTGCTCTCTCTCCCCCCGCCCCACCCGGCCATCTGTAGACGGCGAGCTCGAAGACTCGGACACCCCTTGCGTCGCCACCCTGCCCAGCACCTTCCGGCTTGAGCGGACAAACTTAGTGGTCACTGCTCCCGTAACGGAGCGGTCGCTCTCCGTCGACTCGCTCCTAGACGCCCTCCGGGCTGCTCTGGCCGATGCGGGTGTGGACGTCCTCGACTTGAAGCCTGCTCACTGCGTGGTGAGTGGTACTGCAGCTGCTGCTGCGTGGACGCTGTTCGACAGTACAGCAGCTGATCGAACGTGGCTTATGTTCCATTTTTGCTGCATGGTGTTGGTTTGTGCAGAATTGGATTTGTTTGTTTTTTGTGTTTCTCGTCTTGGCCGCGGTTTGCACTTCTGTTTTCTTGTTTTCGGGATACAGCGGCAGAGCGCCACCTGGTTTCTACTAACAGGCGTTGCGAGAGAGACACTTGTCTGCTTACAGAAAGGCATCTGCTTTTGAAGCGTGTAAATCCATCGCAGATTTTCCCACGCTCACACCCCCGCCTTCCTGCTTCGTCCTTCGAACAATCCACCTCAACAACAAACAACGCCACCCAAAAGCTGGAGTGCTCCTACCACGTGGGCAACCGTTTCCTCAGCCTGTTCGTCAGGGTGTTCAAGGCCCCCAACCGCGCCTCCGGCCAGCTCTTCGACAACAGCAGCATGGGCAACAACAACAGTGACGGCGACGAGCAGACGCCCTTCCTGGTGGAGGCGCAGCTCCGCGAAGGAGACCGGCTGCACTTCTCAGCCCTTTTCCGGGAGATCATGCGTGCTTTCATGGTGCGGCGTCGAACTTTTTTTTTGTTCTTCGTCCAAGCCTCATTCTTGTCTCGCTTTCCTCCGAACAAGATGCAAAGTTCTGTCTGCTTTCCGTAGGCTTTGGTTGGTGGCATGTCTTGCATTCCTGGGAGGTGTGTCAATACTGCACTGTCATGTTGAACAAACGATGATATTCATGATTGGGACGTGGACTAAGCATGACGCCCCCCCCCACCCACCCCCCCCACCCCCGCAGAACCAGGAAGGCGTCAACCTGGCGGGAACGTTCCGCTACAAGCCCCGCACCTACCCGGCCACCGGAGAAGGCCTAGCCCTCGAACAGGTTAACATGGCGCCATCTCGCAACAGCATCCGTCTCCTCGCGGAGCGCGGAGAGGCCATCAAGACCGGGGGTTCTCCTCTCCCCGTGCCGGCCAGCATGGCCAGCCCCCTGGCCTCTTCCTCCTCCTCCCCCGAGCTGGACTCGGACATGATGGACGACGTCGTGCTTCTGGCGGGCATGCTCTCCGGCAGCTACCTGGACGTGCAGGCGGACGCGGCTGCGGCTGTCGCTGGCCTCACCACGGATGGTGAGGAGAGAAGATCATTTTTGTCAGGAAGTTTTTTTTTTTTTTACTGGCTTCTGGTGTGCATGTTTTGCTCGCGTTGGTGGATGGCGCACGCTCCTACCACACACACGCTCGTTGTTCGCGTCGTTCATACGTGTACCGCTGTGTAAGGCTGACTACCCCCCTCTCTGCCGTTTCCCTCCACACAGGCAAGCTCGTGGACCAGCTGTCGAGCGCCGCGGCCGCCAACGCCGCCAACGCCCTCGCCCATGCCGCCGCCCGCCTCCTAGTGGAAACCCGCCACAGGCCCGCCCGCAGGCAGGCGGCCGTGGCCGTGGCGAACCTCACGAAGACCCCCCAGCTCCGCGCGGCGCTCCTTGCCTCCGACCCCCCGGCGGGGGGTGGGGGGTTCCGCGGCAGGGCCGCCTCGGCGGACGACCTCCACGCCCAGCAGCGCCGGTTGGTAGAGTCGCTTGTGGTGCTGTCCATGGGTCGCGATGACGGGAGCGCGGCCAGGAAGAGTGAGGAGGAGATTGGGATGCGTCGGGAGTGCATGCGCGCCCTTGTGGGGCTGGCCGAGAGTCACGTCGTGAGGGATATGGTGAGAGAAGGAAGGAAGGAAAGAAGCAAGGCAAAAAACAGCTGACTGCGCTCGGGTCTACTTTTGACGTCTGGTCAGAAAGGCAAACAGAATGACTGACTGCCTGCTGTCCTTGTGTTTTTATGTATAATTTTTCAGGTCGGGTGAGAAAGCGTGTCTTGTATGTCGCAAGGTTAGCTTTCGAACATGCGTTTTTTCGTATTTTCCTCGCCCAGTTCAGGCCTCATTGGTTCTCTCCCCCCCCCTCCCCTCGTCGTCTTGTTTGTCTCTGCAGCCCGCGATGAGGCTCCTCCTGTCAACCGATCCCAGTGGGAGGGGGGCCAAAGACGCCACGCTCACGAAACGCCTCGTGGAGTGCAGGGAAATCCTCCGCAGCCGCGCTTGAGTCGCGGTTCGTCAGCCGTAACGACCTTCCCCTTTCCCGAGCTGTCGTTTCTCGTCAGCCTCTGATATCAAGAAGCACCCCCCCCCCCCCCTTTCTTTTTTAATACCGGAAA
>FN649734.1:2223122-2233909 GCA_000310025.1 Ectocarpus siliculosus
CCCCCCCCCCCCCCCCCCCCCGTCAAGCAACGCTAACTAAGTGATTCCCAGGCTATTAGAGCTCCCCGCAGTCCTTGATCGTTACAGCCTGCGTATGTCAGGCGTCACGATCAGCATCGAAGCGCAAATTGCGGGAAAGGTACGGGTTGGGAGTCAGCACCAAAGCATTGCGTACAATCGATCGTCACTGCTTCAAACGACACCACGAATAAAGGCGGCTACTCCCCGCTCTCTGGACACGTTCTGCCGGTCCGCTTGTCTCAACGCTCACCGTCTTGGTCTTGCCGGAGGGCGATCCGAGCGCCTCCAGCTTCTTCACCACGTCCATGCCGTCCACGACGCTGCCAAACACGACGTGCTTCCCGTCCAGCCAGGGGCAGTCCACGGTGCACAAGAAGAACTGGCTCCCGTTCGTGTTCGGGCCCGCGTTCGCCTTTTTTTATTGTCATCGAGAGGAGGACGCGAAGGGGTCGTAAATATTCCAGCGCGACATGTACAGGAAGAACATGACCCAGCGCGACACTGGGGAGGGGGGAGGCCACCCCAATGGTTCGAACACTTCGTTCATGACACACTCAGAGAGCACAAGGCAAACTTCCCGGTGAATACACC
This sequence comes from Ectocarpus siliculosus, assembly GCA_000310025.1. Classification (NCBI taxonomy): domain Eukaryota; class Phaeophyceae; order Ectocarpales; family Ectocarpaceae; genus Ectocarpus; species Ectocarpus siliculosus. The sequence goes on from FN649734.1 coordinate 2,223,735, forward strand.
AAACAAAGCAAACAATACAATAACGTGGAGGTGGAGGTGTTAAATGGATAAGACTAGAATGGACTCGTGTGTGTGGCGGGGCATGAGACAAAAGCCCGTGATCCTCGTGGGGGGCAGGCGCCAGGTCTTTTCTCATTCAACGCGTGAACACGTTAAAAAAAAAAAAAAAAACGGACAAACTTTGCAGCGTGCCTGTTCGAAAATCGTTTCAACAGGCACTATTATTATTTTTATGCACACACCAACTGCTGCTATACCACTCACCATCGAGAGGATACCCGGGCCGGTGTGCGACAGCTCGAAGTTCTCGTCCGGGAACGTGCGGCCGTAGATCGACTCACCGCCTGCAAAACAAAACCGAAACCGAAACCGAACGACAAACAACAAACCACACAAAAACCAGACAGCGTCAAGACGGCAGAGACCCAAGACTGCAGAACGAAACCGAACAACAAACAACAACCCACACAAAAACTAGACAACGTCAAGACGGCAGAGACCCAAGACTGTTTATTTGCTTCCACCGCACGGGCTAAAGACGGAAATACGCGCCGCATATGGGTGTGTCATGCGGACAATCCAGCCGCGGGTGTCGGAAAGAAAACAAGGGCGGCAAAACGACGAAATCCGATGCCTCCTGCGATGAACCGCAACACCATGAAAAGGTTTTCGGTGAAGCTGCACGCAGACGCCGTTGAAAATCTCAAAAATGTACAGACCGCCCGACCACTACCGAAGCCTGGGAGTTGGGGAGAACAACTTTCAGGCCGAGAAAAATAGACCCTTATGATACGAACTTCCACAATAACAAAAGGTGCACAGTTAAGAAATCTACACTAAAACTTACTTCATAATGATTTTGGTTTTTGACCCACAGAGGAAACAAGCAACGAGCCTCGGGCACTACAAGAGGTTCAAGAGTGGTGGCGGGTTCGGTGCGGCAATAGAAGCGCCCCTGGCACACTGTCGCTATGCGCGCGCTCCTTTCGTTTTCTAGGAAATTTCTGACGGCGTGGGAAATCTCACCGGTGCCGTCTCCAGCCGTGAAGTCGCCGCCCTGGCACATGAACTGCGCGAGTTGGATCACGAAGCGGGTGCATTTTGCGATGCGTGTCAGAACGAATATTTAATTACGGAACACACAAATGTGTAAATTAAAGGTAAATTTGGGGCGTGGGATCCACGCGGACACACAGGAAGGATATTCTCCCCCTCTCCTTGCGCTAGCACCGCCCTCTTCAAGAGAAGAAGGCCGAAAACAAAGGCAAGAAGCTTTCGCGTACGATACGCCTGACGTTTCTTCTTCTTCTTCCTCCTTCTCACCTGCGGGATGATGCGGTGGAACTTCGACCCCTTGAACCCCTTCACGGGGCCCTCCCCGGTGCACAGCTGCCGGAAGTTCTCTACAAAACCGAAGAAAGAGAAAGAAACAGAGAGACCGGACGACGGTGCAATTTCCTTGTTGGAGAAGGTATGTAAATGTGACTAAACGCTGCTGTCCATCGACGGTGGTCACGGGCTAACAGGGTGAATATTAAAACACACACACACTTTTGTGTAGACCAGACGGCATGCAGTGCGACAGTTAAGCCCGCCGAGAGTCGTCGGAACTTTCGGAGAGCAACCAGGAGCAGGTAGGCAGCAGGAGGGGCGTGGGTCACCCTGCTGGCAAAAGCCACACACACACGCCCTAGTACACATTTTCCGGTACACCGATCGATCGAAGGGTGTTGTGTTTGCCTCCACGCCAACAACCGTGTCGATGTCTGCGTCGCCGTCGAAATTTCCCCCCACAAAAGAACGGCATCTCAAGAAATCAGCCTGTCACCTGCTGTCTTGGGCACGACGTCCGCTCGAAGCTCGAGAGTGATCCGCCCCATCTCCTTGCCCCCCGCGTCGATGTCGAAGAACACCTGGGGCGATCGTTTGTTCGACCACCATCACCATTGGCATGGGGGGAAAGAATAACAAACAAAACATTTTAGAGAGCTACACACAAAGGTATTCGTTCCATCAGCATGGGCGGACAGGATAGCAAACAAACATCAGCAAGCCCTTGCCTTCTCTCAAACGTGTGCGTACGATAGTAACCATGTTCGTCAAATATTTTTTCAAAAGTTTTCAGCGCAAGTGTTGGGGAAACTATACACACGGCGCCGCCCGCGCAACACAGGCGTTACCCGTTCCCTGCAGCTGCTACAAGTACACACCTACGCCGCCTTTTGTCACTGCTGTTGTCGCTCCTTGCAACCTCCACATCCATAAACTCGCCGCTAGCTACAAGGGCACTTGAGACCACTTCCGCCATACGGTTACTTCTTGGTGAGCGTACACGTCGGTCCGACGCAAAGGTGCGGTTTGTGACGGTCACACCAGTAAATTACTTGGTCTCGTGTGAAGTCGTGGCGTGTTCTTATTAGCAGCATCGACCGCGCAAACCCGCTGGCCAATGAAAAGACGTCTACCTCAGTGCGGTTGATCTGGGCGCCGTGAGGGGGCGTTATTGGTGGCGTGCGCGTGTGTGTATGTGACTACCGTAAGGATGCGTCGCGCTGGACATCGTTATTGCACGAGGCACAAACTCAAAGTGACGCCTTCACGATCGGAGGCGTTCATCTCCAGGGGAAAAACGCCCCCCCCCCCCCCCCCCCCCTCCCCACCGTCGCCTGTATTTATCTTTGTTGGCGATTTTTTAGTGTTTTAGTTGTTTGTCGGCCTATCATAGTGTATCTGCTGCGTGATGGCAGGTGGGGGGGCATGCGAGTCAATTGAGGATTTGGTCCAGAGTATCGGAAAAATTGGCGTTGACCAGCTTTTTTTCCCGGCAAAGCTGATGGCCGAGGTCCAGCAGGATGCCTCCCCTACGTGTAGGGATCCATCCGCAGCCGAGAGGGCGAGGGTACTGGTGTCGTTGTCCGCCACCACACGGATGATGAGTTCTTCTGCCCTCTGTCTTCTTTTCTGCGCACTCGATACACGCCGTACGCGTATTCTTGCCCGTGTTACTGCACGCAGGAGAGAGAAGAGGCAACGGTGGAGTACCCCCGTCCCCTCCCACCCTCCATCGCTGATGCTCGCTGCTTGAAGCCACGCCGGGAAGCATTACAAAAGTAAACCCCTGCTGAGACGGCAGTTACTACAGTCACGTGAGACAAAATTGCCTGTTTTTTCTCTGACCGAGGATACTACAACATGCGTACAACTACACACACGTTTTGCACATTTTAATTTTGGTCTACGCACTGGCTTTACTCATCGCCAGCACTCCAAAGTGCGCACATGACGCAAGGACAAACGTAGTTTCCACATCACAGGTGGCGGCGGCATGTCGAACACCGTCCGTCTCCCCAGTCTTCACCGTCGAAGAGCGCACTCAAGATAAATACTAGTACTTCGAAGCATGTACAGAGTATTGTATTAAATACTCTTTGTTTTTTTTCAGGAAAAAAAAATACACCCCTATCGATCCCACCCAGGTTGTCCCATTTCTGATTTCAGAGGCCGAAGAGGCGAAAGAAAAAGGAGTGTGTGAGTCGCAGACGCACACACGGGCTCTGTGGGAAAGGCGAGATCAGTGCAGAGACATAGATAGAGAAGGGCGCCGCCTCCGCCGAGTTGCTGTCCGCCCTCTGTGCGCACAGCGGCGTTGCGTTGGGTGTGTGTGTGCACGCTTTTGCTATTCTGCGAATCATCATCAAGTGCAGGAACAGCCTTCTGTTGCTGCTGCAGTACAGCAGCGGAGCTACCTGTCGTTGGCTGCTTTTTGCGCCAGCGCTGTACTAAAGGGTCGATTTGGAAGGGACTAGCTGCTGCTGTTGGGGGCCATCAGCTGCGCAACACGCAAGAAAACGGCTCGCGTCGTACCGGGGGGCACGTGAGGCGTGGGTTGCGGCAGCCGGAGAGATACAAAGCTCGCCGACCAGCAGCCCTACCGAGACCGAACGGATAGAGAGCGAGCCGACTTCAGATTTTTTAGGGACAAGCGAGAGAAAGGGGGGGGGAGAGGGATAGAGACCTTCACTCGGGCTGTGTAGGCGATTGCTTGGCCCACGCAAGAGGGAGAGAGGGCCGGCCATCTAGAGGAAGGTGAGAGGTTGCCTACTACTGTGCCTTTGGTGTGAGCTGTGGTCGCGTGCAGCGGGCGCCTGTGGTGTGTTGGTCTACGTGCTCTCGGTTGGTCGAACGTTTCGAGTCGTCGGCATTCTGTGCTTACCTCCTGCAACCTGCACCCACGTTCAACACCGACACCCAAACACTGCTGCTGCTGGTATGGTACTATGAACAAACACACCAAACACATGTTGGACGAGCTAACTTCCATGGAGCTGTGCACGTTTTGCGAGCGTGTCATTCGGGCATGCGTGCTTGCTTTTGCATGGTGTTCTTTTGGTCCCACTTTCAGCTGTGTGTTCGGGGTGCACACAAGCGAGAAACAACGTGCACGCCGCGTGTCCTCTCTTCTCTCTCTCTTTCGCTCTTTGCCGCCTTTGCAAACGACTTGGAATATGGATATAGGAAGGAGCAGCTCCTTTATTCTGTGGCTTGTTGTGAAGGCATGTGCCTTTTTTTTCGCCTTTCACAAACACACCATGCTCAGAGAGAAAGCAGGGGGTGCCAGTGTCTGATGATGGCGAGAGAAGATTTGCCAAGCGGGATACACAAAAAAAACCTTGGACGCGCTAGCATCAACGTCAGTTAGTTGACATGTGATATGGTATACATTTCGATAATTGAGTGTGTTTTGGAGGGTGATGAACACGAGATGATGCGTGGTGCTGCTGCGAAAAAACAGAGCCGACCATCAACATGACAAAACGGAAGGCGCAAGAGAACTAGCGCGTTCGCACAGGAGACAGACAGACATAGCATCCCTTCCTGCTCAGGTTCCCATCCAACGCACCCACGCATGTAAATTTCTTATGCAGTGGTTGTTGATTTGTCTGTCAGCGATGGGCCGGGAGATACCCCCCCTCCGATGTCCCGCCGAGAAGCTGCGTCAACTTATCCCTCGCGCGCAACAACATAAAGCTGTGCACGCAACACACGCACCTTCCCCAAGCAAGGGCGGGAGGGGGCGGGGGGTCAACATGAGGCATGGCCAGCTGCTTTCTCTCTTGAGCGGAGGGAGCGCACGCGAAAGCGCGCACACACACCGGCGTGGTTGCAGGCGCCGGCCGTTGATGAACAACAAGGGTGACGGAAAGCGTATTTTGTGTCCCTTGAGAGAGACAAGACAGAGAGAACGAACACGAAAACAGGCCGCACAGCGGACGGAGAGTCAATGATGTGTGTGTGTGCCTTGAGTAGAACTGCTGTTGCTGCGGAGAAAATCGTACTGCAAAGACGGCTGCTGCTGCTGCTGCTGCTGCTGCTGCTGCTGCTGCTGCTCGTGCTGCTACTCCGGTGTGGACTGACTCCATCATGAGTGCTGCTGTGATGCCCCTCCGCTTCACCCCTTTTTATTCCGAGCTACTATTTATATGCACGGCGACGAACCAAGCTCCAATTTGTCACCATTAGTATCCGTCCATGCTCCTTGTTCATCACAGCAGTGCAACAGAAATCTGGATCCGACGTTTTCCTTTTTGTTCGCCCCTTTTTTGGGGGGGGGGAGGGGGAGACAACCTCCTGTGTCGTGTCCGGAGCACAGGGTTGGTTGGCTACAATTGTACGCCCTATATACGAGTACCATTGATTTACGTATGAGATATTACTAATGGCTGCTGCCGTGTCACTCGTCGCTATTTAGTAAGAAAAAGAACGCAACATGACTACGCGGTTGAGTCAGTCAATCGCACTGACCGAAGAACAAGCAACGGAGATGTACGCAGAGGCGCGCGCGCTTCTATTTTCAGCGTCGAGCGCGTCGTCGGAGATGGCCATAGCAGTGGCAGCGAAACGTTTGCCATTACTACAACATTGGTTATGCCTACTATAGCAGAACAATAGGCACATACACCGTTTCTAGTCCGCCGGAATTCCAGGCGTAAGCGTACCGTTGGTCGCATCGCAAGATACCACACCCCCTGGTCGGATTTACAAAGCTCAGTGTCTCTGCAGCAAACACAAAGCAATGGTGGTGCCGAAAATGGCGGCGTTGGAACAGCAGTTTACAGTTTCGTCGAGAGCTTTCCCTAGCCTATCGTCTGATTTTGGCCATGCTCTTCGTCCCAATGGAAATTCTGAAATTGAAAATCGGTCCGGAGGGTGTGGTATCTTGTGCGACCTGTGCATATGGCAGGTGAGAGTTCTTTGCGTTTTTACAGGAGCGGTGTAAGTTATTGCCAATCAACAGTTTGTTTTTGGTTGATTGCGGGAATGTTCGAGGGAGCGCCCAGCAACCACACGCGAGTCACGTCGGACTGTTTGTACATGGTCGTTTTTTTTTGTTTTGCGCAACATGTTCGTACTCCGAGAATAAGTATGCATACATGTATTCAAGGAGTATCAGGTAATTTGTCACACAGAGCAGCGGTTCGTTGTCTGCCAACGGCGTATGTAACGTAGTCTACCTCCACACACCTTCACTCAAACCAAGAGATATCCTACCGCCATTCTCAAATCAGGACAAGACAGGCGACACAGGCCGGTGCTCCGACAAGGGCATTGCGCCGCGTTGTGTCCCGACTTGGAAAATCTGTTGACAGCACGGCAGGACATGTTGGAGGAGCGGCGCATGCGTGTTGACACGCGCGTATCTGTTGCTGGGGCCGTACTGTCGAAGGCTATATATAGCTGCAGGCCGGAAGTCAACAATTCCGGATCCATGCATACAATTCACGATCCACACACGTTGTAAGCGTCGCAGACCCTGTCCCCTGAAGTGCGATTCGTCATGGCAGCTAGTGATGTGAGTGGAAAATATCCTTGCCTTCAAAGACAGACTTCCCGTTCGAGACAATCCAAGACCCCAAACGAAGGGGGTGTTGTGTACAAGACAGGCAGCTGTGTTAAATGTTGTTTCTACATAAAATGCCATCAATCAACTGCGAGCTCTCGAACCTAACTGTCGCGTAAGCAGTAACAAGACTACAAGAACATGCTTCGCCCACACTATGGAGACTCCTGACCGCCACTATCGAAGCCATCACTTTCAAGCCAGGCGCCGTGCCTAGGGGGTGTGCGTCGTTCCATTCGGTGTCTTCACTCCGACTTTCTGGGTGCTGGCTGTGCCAAAGGTGCTGCTTCTGCTCCCGCCAGAAATGAATTCCTACACCAGCCACCACGTACAGTACCACCACCGCGTGTTCGGTGGCGCACCCCCCTTGAGAGCCTTGTCGTTGTGCTGCAGGGGGGAGGGGGTCACGATCCACCGCAAGGCAGAACAGATTTTCGACACACGCTTGCACCACCCACCCCCATTTCCTCGAGGAAGGTTTTAGTGAAACAGAGGATATGCCGCAAGGCATGGCGAGGTGTGCACGGTGCCTCGTAGCTGTAGCGTGGCTGGGGAGATGATGTGCGTTCCGTGGGCCTCTCTCTCTCTCTCTTTCGACACACGCGTGCTCGTCCTCCGCTTCTAGAGAAAGGTGTAGGAGCATAGACTGTGAATGAGACCATCGGATTTGAAATCATCACTACAAGTATGGCGATCGTATCCGGCGCGCTAATGTCGGCGAAAATCGACCCAGATCGAGTCTTAAAACTCCTGCAGTTAACAGCGTCGTTGGGGACCTCCGAAACGGTGACGAGCCTACCTCCGCAAACATGATGGAAACTGCAGTCATTGAAATACGTAATGGAGCTATTCGCCGTGGGCCTTGAAAACTAGGTAAAAACGTGAGCTTGGCGGAGAAACGGTGGTGTGCATGTTTGTGGGTGTGCAACGCGTAAAGGTCATGCAGAGTTTTGGGTCACCACCACAGCTGGAGGTTAAGCAGAATAGCGAAAAACCCCTAGCGGAAAGGATGCTCTGGGACATGATTCCAGGACTCACTACTGCTGTTGTGCGTACAAGAAAAATTCCTATGCGGAGCAACACGTGTGAGATGATTTGTCGGTCTATGGGATGGGGCACCGTACAGGGGCATTTGAGGGAGTACCCGAGAGGGGCAGCCTGCTATCGTACCCCGGATGGCAGCTGTGCCGTAGTTTGGCGATGGAGACATTGCACTGGCTGGTGCGAGGCAGAGGCAGACATTCGGGGACTAAGGAGAACGGGATTTACTTATGCTAACGATAAGATCTTTGAAACCTTTGCTGCCTGCGAAGATATCATGTCAGAATCTGGGAGCGCCAAAAAATGTTTCGCACCTACATTGATATTGATTCATACACAATCACGCCCCCCACCTCCTTTTTTTTTGTTGCGGAACCCCGCCTCATGCGGATATCAGTGTTTCACTTACGTGCACCTCGGGCTGTCCTGGGGCATGATCTCTTCGCCTAATTGCGATATCAACCTCATTGTTTTTATGCTTCTATCGATCAATACTCTTTGCACGAACTTTTTTGTTGGCAACTTACGCCGTTTTTTGTCGGCAATAAATTGCCCTACACAATGGTGTGTTTTTCAACCTGATTCGGGCAGTCTGCCCTTTCGTAGCAGATTCTGCCCGAAAAGGTAGAACCCCCCCCCCAAGAGTTTTTCGGAGTTTTTTTTTTTCGTTGACGACGGGTGTGAGTGGCTGGTTGCTGCGCCGACGAAATGAATCCCATGCGTCCAGCAGTTGGACAATAGCTGCAGCGCGAAGACTCAATGATGTCGTTTTGGTTTCTTGCCTGCTTTGCCGCGCGTGGTGAAAACCAAGGAGTCGCGAAGCTCAGGCTTAAGCAGGCTACGTATTTGAATCCCTGGCATGCTTTTGCATTAGAACAGGGCCCTCCATACCCTGTCCTAACCCCTATACAGCAGTCGCTGGGTTGCTTATCCCCAGAGTAAGAGACGACCAGCAGTGTTTGAATACGTGGTGTATTCAAGTATGCGAACAGGGCGCTCACTTATTCGTGCCTGCCACAGGAATACTCACAGAAGAAGAAGCGAGCCTCGGGGTATTGTAAGCGGTCCTGCTTTGGTGGCACCCTCATGTACATGCGATTGTTGGTCCGTTGCGGTTGCCTTGGCCACGGAATGAAAGCGCCGGCTCTTGCGTGGTGCCGGCGGGGTGCCGTAGATGACACAAAACACCACACCCCCTGGATCTTTTTTCGAAGCTCGAACACTTCAAGCAATGTGCAATGATGGTGCCGGAATTAATGTCTGCGTTGGGATCGATGGTCTTTCCGAAAACGTATCCATCGTTTCATTCACGATTCTTACATCCTCTTAGTCGTGGAGAAATTGAGCCTTGAAAATCGGTGCAGGTTGTGTGATATCTCTCATGTCACCTGCGGTGTGTCTGCCTGTTTGGTTCAGTTTCGGTTTGTTGCTGCAGGTTGTCGCATTACGCGTGTCTTTACCGGCGTTCCTGGGTAGCGAAAGACTTTTGGCGGCCGTTTTTTTTTTTGTGAGGGCGCCGCCGCCCAGCGACGGTTCACCAACTCTTACGATGACACAAACCGCAGCTGGGGCAGCGGCAGCAGCAACAGGTATTAGTGGTATTATAGTAGCAACAACAACGACAGACACCAGAGATCAGTAGGAAAAGCACTTAAATGACGATAGCAACTAGCACAGGGCACGCTGAACGCCTAAACGTTTGGAGCAAATAATCATGAGGAGTAATGAGGGCTCCCTCCTGTCTCCATCTCCATCTACGTAGACTTCTGAGACAAACTTGTTAACCTTACAACGGGCCGCCTTCGCGGGAAATTAAGTTTATTGAGGAAAATAGAACAGGGAGGGGGGACGCAGACCATATTCCCTAATCCTTACCTGACCCCAACTTCCCCGAGTGCATGCTTTACCCATCATGTTTACTTGATGGACTGCGAAGGCTTACCACCACCCACCCACCTTTGTTCAACACTGCTGTCGTTGCTGATTCCCTCCGGGCCCTGCGAAATCATCAACTGCTAGTTTGCGTAAAAAAAAAAAAAGTGGAACACTTCTGCTGCTGTTGCTAATTTCCTCCGGGCGTTGTGACACCTCAGCTAAGTTAGCTAGTTTGCGCCTGCGTTAAACACCACTCACCTCTGTTGAACACTGTTGTTGTTGCTGATTCCCTCCCGGCCTTGTGACACCATCAGCTACCGGCCAAAACCGCCCCCCGCTTTTCCGCACGAGCCTCCGGACG
>FN649734.1:2247290-2265652 GCA_000310025.1 Ectocarpus siliculosus
GGTTTACACCCGTTTCGGCAAAGGGGGGGGGGGCGGGGCAGTGATCCCATCGAAAGGAACGACGGGGTGTTGATTCACAACACCAACCGGTGATTCCCTGTTACGCCTCTCCGAGGAACAAGAGACGACGATGGGGATGAGCTAACAAATATCCTGCACCCTTAGGTCAACCTACGCACAAAAGTAGAAGCTTGTCAAAGAAAAAGGAATAGCTCTTGTAGTTGCTTCCGGTATGCTCTGGCGGAAATTGGGGAACCAAGACCAAGCTTGCCTGAAGAAGGTAGTCCTTCTGAGCCTGCCGGGCCTCCTGGGAGATCCACGGGCTCGAAATCCACCTGTTGTGCTGGCCCGGCTTGGTGATCTTCAGGAATAGTACGATAATGCCACGAAAGGCACGCGAAAGCAGCACCACCGCCAGCCGGGAGAGTTATTTTCACATGCACGCGACTAACGAAGGCGTGTTTTTGGCTGGTGGAAGCACTGTGTGAAAGCGCTGTCCAGAGAGAGTGGTGGAGGTCAAGCAACAAGCAGCCGTTCCCTATTGCCTTCGTAGCCTACGGTTCGCCAAAATACAACACTTTCTTTCGTGTGTTTACCCCCATGGCTTGTATCCGCTGGCTTCGTTTTTCCCTTCCCAATACTTGAGGGGAAAACCAAAGGCACTCACGCTGAGGTACAAGTGTGCGAGCGGGCTGGTAGTGTCCTTGATGACCCTGTCTCTCTCCTGCCGCAAGAAGTGCGTGGCCGCCAAGGCCGCTGAGTACCGATCCAGCTCCTGGTGGGGAGCGTTCGGTTCCACGCAGCCAAGATAAGGCAGCATCATCGTCAGCCATCAGCAAGCACCGTGGCAACAGCGGGAGCAACACGAACAGAACGGGCACCGCATCAACCATGTCGGAGGAGTAGCACCAATGAGAGCAGCAGCAGCAATCCACAGGCGGATGCCTGATAACTTGGATCAAGAGAGTATACAACCATGTTGGAGGAGTAACACCAATGAGAGCAGCAGCAGAAGAAGCAGCAGCAGCAGCAATAACACAGATGGGTGCATGACAACTTGGCGCAAGAGAGTAGATACAAATCTCGCCACACGTGGTAAAAACCCTTCAAGAAACGTTGCCCCTTGTTCAGCAACCCGTTCGACCCGCGAAAATCGAACACACCCCCGTCTAATCTCAAAGAAAGAAATTTCATTTCTTGAGCTCAAGCTAGTCCTAAAAAATAATGCCACCGGGTATTGTGGGTGTTGTACTACTGTGCGTGTGTGTCATAGGGGATTGGGGGTGTACTCATGTAAACGCTTGCCGAAGCCGTGAGGCCATGGACCTCGCATCCCTACAATGCCGGGCGGAGGGATACATATGGTGGGTTTTCGCTGGCCCAGGCTAGATACGTTTCACAAGGATGAAGGTGTCATCTTGTGCGTGTGTACCTGTTGTCGCAAGCGGCATCATTGCGATGGAGGGGGGGGGGGGGGTCTTATCTTGCGTGGGTGGGTGTCCTGTTCTCGCGGTGCGGAACATGTACATATAACTCCCCTATATTTTGTCCCGGTCACCCTCTTCTCTTGCCTTTTCCTCAGGTCCGAAGAGAGACACCGATTGCCCTGCTGCTGCTCCTGCTGCTCGCGTTCTCCCACCCTCCAAGCCGAAACCGTGCCTGCCGCCTCCGCGCGTGAACCAATCAAACGCAGCACCGCCCCCCAGCGACGCCGACGCCGACGCCTGAGAAGTGCTGTTCGCGTCGTCCTTGGCCTTGACCGGCGACGCCGACATCGAGGCGGGCCTCCCCGGGGTGTTGTCGGCAGCAGCAGGCGTTGCCGCGGACCCACGCCCACGCCTCGCCAAGTCTCTCCGGCTGGACGCCAGCGCCAGGGCAAAGAATACTGGAAGGAGCCCCACCATGGCGGCAGGAGTAGCTGCTGCTGCTGCTGCTGCTGATGATGATGATGATGATGATGATGATGTTTCGCAGCAGGCCTCGAGTGAATAACAGCAACGAGACTCGGCTCTATAGTGTGGAGTGCGCAACGAGGGGGGGAGGGTGATGGAAGTCAGTTTCAGGTTGTGGTTTAGTAGGCACGCGCATACCACCGCTGTTCCTCGCAATCGACACCGCACCACCTACGGAGCGGAATTTGCAAAGGCCGGGGGTGGCAGGCACTTATGTGGCAGGCAGGCCCTGCTGAAAAATGTAAAAAAAATGTGGCCGGAGAGATATGACGCTCTATCAGATCAATAAATTGACGGTGGGATGCATGAGAGACCCGCGTCCACTTATATTCTGCTGTATGCATAGTCTAAAAGAATCAGAGATCGACCGCCACGGGTTGGCTTGTTTTCCAACCCCCCCCCAAAAGTTGAATATTTAAGTAATTGTGGTTTCGTATTTTTTGTGTTTGAAACGCGCACATGAAAATGTATGGGTGGGTTTGGGTATTTTTTCCTTCGGTTTTGGGGAAGCAACATATGGCAGGTTAAGGCTTCAAACTAATTCCACGGCCCGCCTGCTTGTTGTCCAAGATCGGGCACATGAAAATGATTGGGGGGGAGGAGTACTTCTTGCGCAGCACGTGGGATGAAAAGCAACCCTCGTCGCTCTCCGTATTGCAACGGCTGCAACCCGAATCGCCAGATGTAGACTAGCACTAAGTTTCCATGCTCCTCTCCAACATGGTTCCTATGCATACATGGTACAGTAGCAAGTATCAGAGTTTCAGTATGGGCCTACTCTTACCGTGTGTGTATCATGTATGAATGTTGCGCCCCAATACTGGAAATTAAAACATACACCCAAAACAAAGGCAAAACACGCCCACCGAACCCATGCATATGCATATGACCAACAACCCAAAACGACATCAGCAGAACTTTTGTCCTGTCTTCTGCAACTATTTACAAGTACTTGCTATTGATAGATTGCCTGCTAACAAGGCACCACCAGATGTGATCACCATGCTCTGCTTCCGAGAGTGGAGATGGTTTGCAGCGTGTGTATGTATGTATGAGAACGGCCGGGAAAACACGCGGGAGAGCAAACGCGCGAAAAAAAGAGACTACAGAAGCGGAAAGAGCTCGACGAGCAGACACGGTACTCCAACCCATGATCCGTCATAAATCATGAACGATGATTCGAACCATCTCACCACCTGCCGTTTCCGTGTTACCACATCGTTTGCTAAGCATCAATTGAAGAAAACCCTAGTCTAGGAATGACTTAAGGAGCAGTGGCCAAAATCGGGTACACCCGGTCCAACCACGGCCATAATCGGGTACCCCCAGAAGATGCTGCTGCGCGACCGCATGGCGCACCATCCGATTGGCCGACGCCAGCCCCTCCCCGACCTTGACCGTCTTTCCACCGGGTGCACCCGATCTTGGCTACTCATCCCCTGGAGGGGTACCCGGTTTTTCTTTCCCCTACCCGAAAGTGGCTGGTTGTTCGGCCAAAACCCGTTCCCACATGCACATGTCAGCAATGCCCTGCCCTCGAATTCGGACGTTCCGACGGTGGGCAGAGGCGGACCCACCGCCGGTGGTGGAACTCTCGCTTGGCGGAAACGGCAGGTGGTTGGTGCAAATGATCAAGAAGAGCTGGATGAAAAGCTCACTCACGAGATGCGGCGCACACGAGACGCGTGCCTCTAAAAAATAGGCACGATAACGTGCTCTCTGCCCCGCCTCTTTTTCATTGGCGACAAACGAGCGGCCAGCGGTGTGCATCCGACCCGTGATTGTGTGATTGGTTTTGGCCGAACAGCCCAGCCATTTTCGGGTAGGGGAAAGGAAAATCGGGTACCCCAGGGGTGAGTAGCCAAGATCGGGTGCACCCGGTGGAAAGACAGTCAAGGTCGGGTAGGGGTGGGGGTCGGCTAATTGGATTATGTCATACGGTCGCTCCCAGCAGCATCTTGGGTACCCGATTATGGCCGTGGTTGGACCGGGTGTACCCGATTTTGGCCACTGCTCACTAGTTAAGTTGGCATCATATGCACACCACATGTCAGCACTGCATGTGCCGTAATGTAGCAAGCAAATCCAGCTGTTGGCTGTCAGTATTTCAGCGAAAGAGAAAGGGCGGCACTATTTAAGGCGCGAATGTGGATAGGTATAGGCAGAGATAGGCATATATGCAACGTGAGCTTGAAGTTACGAAGAAACCATTAAGCACACTTCTGGTGTGTAGTGGATGCGACTACACCACTACTCCCGGTAGCACATGTGTAGGGAGGGGCCGCGCAACGCACCCCCCCGAGTCACACACCAATCTTTTTGTACACCTTTTGTGTGCAGCAGCAACAGCAGCAGCAGCAGTCTAATGGTCGGGTGGGGCGGTGGGCGGGCGGTGGGCGAGTATGCGAGGATCCATCCAGTGCACCGACAAAGCGGCCTATAGAGGGGGGTGTCACCGCCGTTTTGTGTGTGTTGAACTCCCGCGCTGCCGCTGCTGCTGTGCTGCTGCTGCTCTGAACGCGTACCGTGTGTTCGCAGTGTGCCAGCGCACCACCCCTGTCTTCATGTACTCTCCATGCGACGGCTGGCTGGCTGTGCCTGCCTGCCTCGTGCGGGGTATTCTCAGAAGAACGAGACAAATTTGATCTACTGGAGAATAGAGTCGGTGAAATACAGTATCGCTGTAGTCGGAACATATGTTGACAGGAAAACATACCTAGCCCAAGTTCTCTCGATCAGAATTCTTCTAGGGCCCACGCACAGCTCGGCTCTCTCCCCCACTGGCGCCCTTGCTGCTGGTCGCAATCTATTTGGCGCGCACCTGCTGCTGTTCTTGCTTGGCGGCGCGCTAGAGTGGAGGATCGCCAGGTAGGGGGAGGGGCGGTGCTATGCGGTCATCTCCGGAGATCCACCCAAACAGAGCGAAAAGCATCGATCGAAGAATCATGTATGGCGAGGCCAATGGATCGCAGAGGGATGCGCGAACGCTGACGACTAGATGCGATTGTGTGATGGGTACACTGTCCCCCTTCAGCCCGACCGCCCCCGTCGTGCCGGATAGACATGTGATGTAGACGATGGCCTTGGCCGTATGCATAAATTTACATTTTGGCCTTGGCCGTTTACTCCAACCCGTGGTCACACAGAAGAGCCCCTCTCTACCCTCCCCTCCTGCGGTACTTTGCCTTCGATTTTTAATGCGAGAAGAGTTCAGCACTCTCTTCCCTCTGTGTACACACGAACTAGCGCCATCCACTAGGCCAGAAGCGGTAGCGAGAGAAAAACTCACTTTGCATGAAAAGCTCGCTTACGCCGGGATCTGAACCCCTGACCTGACCTGTAGAAGGTTTCGAGGATACCAACTACGTAGACCATCACCGGGGCGACCGGTATACGATACAGCATAAAAAAATCTCACTTTGAGGATGCGAAGCTTATACATGTCAATTACTGTGGGAACATCCATCTCCAAGAACTGACTCAAAGTACATTAGTCCAAGCGAGCGGTCCCTCCTGGTGAAACAATTCCATCCACTCGTTTGGACGGGTGAGCTGTAAGGTACGTGCTTGAGATATCTGCGTCATACTATACTACGGATGTGGACTGGGACAACTTGTTATTTTCCTCGTTGCAATCATCCCCAACCGGAAGACAACCGATTAAAACAAAAAGTTACTTGCCAGTAGGCTAGAACAACAGATAGTCTATACCGTTGTAGTACGGTCGGGTGAAAGTGAATTTCTCGAAGACATAGACAAGTTTACTCATGTTTTCAACGCAACATTAAACCTTCATTCCCTGCCCTCCTCGTAGAATTCCACGTGGTTTTGTAGGCATCCAGCCCAACCCAAAGGTTCGGCAAATAAGGGTGGCCTTGACGTCGATAGCATCAAGAGCAGCTATTATAGTCTAACTTATCACTCGGCCAATACTTGTTGGTCATTCTTCGCTCTCTAACGCACGCGCTGTAAACACACTGCGCAATCTTCCTGCAATCTTCACGAAACCCTTGGCAACATATACGGGGGACTGCTAACACTGGAGATGCTATCTATGTATTAGATTTTAAAAAACAACACAGGACTTGATGGCGACAACGGCGAAAACGACGATAACGACGAAAGCAAGATGACACAGCTGTCACCTTGCTTCTTCTACGCTATTCAACGTCCAGACAGGGTTGGTTATACAATTAGTGCACTGCTTAGGAAAGAGACAGCAAACGAATGGGATGACGCGTACACGAGATGCCTCAATAAACTAAAGTGCTAAATGGAGACTTTTCCCAGCAGCGATGCAAACAAATGGCTGGCAAGGACCAATCAGAGCTCCTCTCTACAAACCTGACTTGGAACACACAAAAAACAGATATTCTTGATACACAACGCGTCGAAGCCGAGCGTGGACACCCAATACTTAAGGGGAATGGACTGCCGGCTATCGGCTGCTAGACTCTGTAAAAAACGCAGATCGCACACAGCACATCAAGAGGTCTCCTGCCCCACCACGGGCAGGTCTACAACAAGGACATTTGGGGTGAATAGAGAACACTAAAAGGTAAAAAACACTTGAAACACAAACCCTCCTACGAACCACACAGCGACACACCTATACCGCCGAAGATTATTACATACCCGTATGATAACACGCCTGCAAAACTAGCCCTGCACACAACACGCCACCCTCTTCTGTATTTTCACCATGCACAGAACTGCCGTGTGAAAACGAAAACGCGATGCACATGGAACTTTGGCTGGCCGAGACGAAACGGGACATTTATCAAAACATTAACCAACCTCCGGTTACATATGTGTTCACCCACCATCCAACATGACTCTCTGGCTGCCGTTCTGTGTACGTGGCCGGTTCACTTTTCTACTGCACATCGGGCCCCAACACACAACGGCAACGCCTATAACGGCGACGGGGGTCGAGGAAGGGGCTGGAAGAGACGGCAACGCTCGCGGCTTTCTTGGGGAAAACTCTTAATCGTACCGTTGATGTTGTCGATAACGCCTTCGTACCACTCTCGGGAGGCGCACCTGCAATACAACACAGCAGTGTTTGCAAAGTACATGACGACCAATTTTGAGAGCGGTATCTTCAAGCACGGCGGCAAGTAGAATGCATATGTCTGATGTATGTATTCACTTAAAATTAAAAATATATTTAAAAATTAAATTGCAGTCTTTCTCTCCAAAGTACCGCAAACATCGGGGACATGGCACACCTGCGCGATCACCATCACACCACAAACATGCGCGAGTCTGCCCCGAACCTTGAAACGTCACCGACCAGACGTCACCCATACTCAAACGGTATCGCCTTACTATCATATGCACGTGTCGACTTTTGTTGATATGCTTGTTTATCAAGAACATGGGGAGATACAAGACGGAGGCAGGGCTGACTGACACTCACCGCTCGCCTAGTAGGCTGGTGCCCAGCTCGGCATGTACAGCGGGGTGCTCGAGCAAGCCCAGCTCGCTCAGACGAGAGCACATCTTCGCAGACACGACGTCGTACAGCTTTTGGTCAACCTTTGACGGGGGAAATCGAAAGCGAACGGAGGGCAAGAAGGAACATCAAGATGCAAAACCAGAGTCGCTGGCATGGAAACGAACGCTGTAGTCGGCAGACCATAGACCTCGCATCCCTAAAATGCCGGGACGGAGACGGGTTTTCGGCGACCCAGGTTTCCTTTCGCAAGGACGAACCAGCAGCTGGCCATCATCCTCCGGAGCAACCAGCACATCGCAGACGTTAGAACGCCGCGCCTAACCCTCGCGATCTAGAGCTGGAGAGCACCTCATCGATCTTCTTCCACACACTTAAAATCGTTCCGAAGGGGCTCGCGGCGGTTGGCACACGGTTCATGATAGATACAACTCTCCATGAGCAGAGGACGGCAAAACTAACGCGTGTGGTCTTGCCTGATTGGCGGCCCAAGCAGTGTCCCGAAGATCCTGGGTGATGGACTGCACTCTCCCCGGTCCATCATCGTCGGGTTGCAGCAGATCCAGCCTCGCTTCCTGGAGGTGTTGGGTCCCGGCGTCTCGGTCCCGTGCGAACGTACCACCTACGGCAAGGGGGGGGGGGGGGGGGGGGGCTGGGTGAGCGAGAGGCCAGCTGGGGTGCCAAACGTTTCCAATCTGGCACGGAAAAGCATGACAGCTAATCTTTGCTACATAGCCGTGTCTTTTTTTTCATCGCTGATTCCGCACGTGCTCACTCAGATTCGCGGCTCCTGTTGGTAGAAACAACGATACGCTACAAAACAATAACAGATGCTAGGTCGCGCGGCCTGCTCAGTGTCCGCAGCTGCAACGCCAACCCTAATCAAACACAGCTATGCTGCAGTATGTTGCTGGTTGGGTACGCAGGGCGTGCTCAGCCATTTCTGGTCCTCTTTGTGCTTGTGTGAGGTCCGAAATAGTCGACACGTGTCTTGCCAGAAGTCAACACTGCAGTCCCCAACATCTCTCATCATAACCCCACATCCCAATGCAATAACGTTCCACTTGAGTAGCTTCATCACGAGCACGTTGTTGACGCACACCATTCGAATGCCCCTCGCACGTGTCACAACTTCTCTCCCTCCTTCAAATCCGTGAGCGTACGAACAAGTTCCGCGATAGTGAGAACGGTAGGGCGGAGCAACCGGTACCGGCCCGGAACCGCACCAACTGGTTCTCCGCGAGGAAGGACGATACCGGCTGCCGACACGCGGCGCCGTGGATGCCGCTGCTGCCAAGAAAATCGCGAGGAATAATGAACGTGGCAAAAATCCAGCATCCCTAACGAGCAGAATTGGATCGTAGGTTAAGCAGCCGAGGTTGAACCGGAGAGGGGAGGGATGGTGGGTGAGCATTCAGCACATGCGTTTTACCTTCAAAGCGCCCCGCTGGCGGCGGAAGGCCCTCGAAAAAGCTCTGGTCAGGACGAATCCACGGCAGGGTTTCCAGCAACAACAGGGCCGACGTTTCAGGAGCTTCCCTGTGTTCCGTGTTGTAGCACGATGAAAAAAACGTAGCATCAGGAACGGGCCAGCGAGGGACGTCAGACGTACGCGACGTGGGGACTCATTGACCTTGAGATGAACATGTTGTGAAAGAACCTTCGACCAGACGTCGGCTCAGCTCGTTCCCACAAACGTCAAGCATTTGTGTGTTGGTATGCGAACAGCAAGGAAAGTACTGTGGTGGCCAACGAGGTAATGTACGTTGACCGGGGCATGCGGAACCACCAGCGTACAGCTCAAAAAGCCGTGGGAGGTCGACTTTACAAGGACACGCCGAATGTCAGAATCAGGAGATAGCCAAAACATGAAACTAATGCTGGTGGTCGAGTCAAATGAAGGAGGTGCGCGCTTTTACTCAGTGGCGGGATCAGGGCAGGCATATACGCAGAGGTTTATCAGGGGGGGGCTGCCCGCCCAGAGATGAAAAAATAGAAAAGAGCTACATACACACGTAGCAGCAAGCACACACGACCCTCTACCCTTGTGTGACCGAACATGGTACTACTTGTCCTATGCATAGCACTGGCACTGCTTACACCAAGGTGATGTGGTTGAACAGGCAGAGCCCTGCCAGCGCGGCCCCCAGCGTCTCCTGGCAATCGCTCCCGACGTCACCCCCAACCGCGTCCCCGCCGTCCTCATCGTCTTCGCTACCGCTGCCGTCGACAAGTCCTTTCGGCTTGGCGCCGCCGCCTTCCGCCCCCCCTCTGTCGGCCTCCAACGCGCGGTGCTTCCCGTCTCCGTCTCCGCTACTACTGTTTCTCGGGCTGTAGCAGACCGACACGCCGGCGTCGTAGGCGTCGTGGCCCGTGTACGTGCGGCCGGCAACGTTGCGAAATCCCTGGCTGTCAACCATCACCGCGAAGCACTCCTGCACCTCCCGCCGTGTCTTCGCCAGCAGGCGGACGGGCAGATAGGGGGTAGGACTCTCATTTCTTTTTCCTGGCCCTTGTCTTTGGAACGTTCATGATCCGTCTATTTTACGGTCGTTTCTCGCGGCGCCCACGCTTGGGGTCTTCCTTACGCGATTGCCACATTTTGTTTCGCAACATTTTCCAGCGCAACAAACGCGAAAATCTTCCTTAAGGGAGTGCAAATTTTTCGAGGCATTTTCCAGCCCAACAAACATAAAAAGATCTGGAATAATTACAGCAGTCTCAAACGAGCGCCGAATCCTTTCCAAGCGCCCGCTCACCTGTCCACTTCGGCGAGCGCAGGGGGGAGAGTGCGGCTTGCCACCGACGAAGAAAGCCGACATGATCCGCTCCACAGGCGACCGCAATTGAGAGAGAGAAACCACAGTCGCGTCAGCGAGGACTTGTCTGTCTACGGCGTTGTCCATGAACCCGATGACCTACAGATTCGGCAGGGTCAGGGCACGATGCACCGAAGTGGATGGGCAACCCGGACACACGGTCTTTGTGCCTTGTCCTTTGCTGCCCGCCTGCGATCGCAGGCTTCTTGCGATAAGAATTGGTGAATACTTGGATGAAAGGTCGGGATGGTAATAAGTTTGGTGGTCAAGACAAGAACAAGAACAACACCGTATTCCGCCTGTTGCAACAGCAGCGCGCTGTTGTCGCTGTTCCACCTCCAAGGGCACTCATTTTCCGATCGGCCTCATGTTCGCCAATCTCGTTTGTACTTCCTCCGGGGGAATGATGTACCCCAGCGTTGTACACGGTGCGGGGGTCAACTCGGGGAAAAGGGAGGTGACACCACAAAAAAAAAGAGTACGGTATTCCCGGGACAACTGCTTGTATTCAATACCCCTATCCGCAGCAGGTACCGTTCGTTCCCTCTAACAACTCAAGAACGGGGTTTGCCATTCTTTTGTCGTTTTCCAAAATAACCTCTGAGCCAAACTCAGCGTTATTGGGGGGGGGGGGGGGTACTCATTTGTTGCTTGCCGTAGTCATTTGACCATTGACCACGCGTCCCTTTCGAGACGGAGAAGCGGGGGGGGGGGGAACAAGGTCGCTAGGCAGATGGTGCTCCTAACTGCTTCTGCGCAGTACAACAGCAGGGGGCGACAGGAGACACGAGAAACCACACCCTACCTTGGGGCACAAGCAGGTCTCTCGTCCGGGCAGCCCACCGGGGGGTCCCCGGGGAATCGACACTTGGGACCGCCGCTGACGACAAAAGACGACTTCACGGAGCACCCCACCAGCCTCCTCGCGACTGTGCTCAGGTGACGGCTGCCCGTCTGCGGGACTCGAACAACCTACCATCGTATGGATTTCGTTTTATCCCGTGTTGGGGCACGGGCAGAACCGTGCATGTCGTGCGATCAAGAAGCCAGTTAGTAGGTCATAAAAAAAAATTCAAGCAAAACGAGGGGGACCTACAAGCCTCTGCTTGTGACCATCCTAGCAAGCCGTTCGGCGATTGAGGCTTTCGTAATGCGGCTCTTGTCCATTTGGAAAGGGGTGCCTATTCAGCGAGAATCGCACGGGCGGCGTGAGCGCACCGATTTTTCCCAGGCGCATGCCTTAGAATAGGCAATTAACCACCCGCCTGTGAAACAATGCTGCAGGCACGAAGATTTCGGTGTAGTTGCGCATGTTTCTGCCAAAATCAAGGGCACAAGACGTCAAACATCAGGCGGGCCGGCCCTCATTCGTGGCAGCCCGCCGCCTCATAAAATTGGTTCGAGCAAACTCCCGAGCGATATTATTGTAGTTTCAAGTCGTACGCATATCACATGAGCGAGTGTCTTCGGCGAACCGCCTCCTCCAGCAGTAGTTTCCTGCGTGTTGGACTGCGCCCTTCAAGTGCGCCAGATACATGACTACAGTATCTGTGGCATCTGCCGAAACCAAACGTGAGGGGCACAAGTGCTCCGCTATGCTTGGGCTTTCGTCTACAACTTGCGCTGCTGCTGTGACAGACCTGCACGGAGTCGAGGTGTCCATAAACCTCCCTCCCACGCGATGCGTCCGATGCCTCAGCAGATGACTTTGGTGATTTTTGACGTCCTTCGAAGAGAGTCAACGATAGCCGCAGAAAGCCGCCGGCATCCGCGTCCAACGCTCCCGCCGTAGGATCCTGGTTGAGTAGTCAAGTGGACAAGTCGTTGGGGGCGGGTTGTTGGGGAAATTCTTGCTGTCAATATTTTGAAGGGCAAGCAGCACCGCAACCGCCCCGGTTGAGTCTCATTTGACGGCAATGGCAATCGCGGTGTACCGTAGCTTGCATCTGAGGTAACGTGTCGGCACGCGCATCGCATCCCTTATCTACACGTGACTTGAAAGGGATACAACCAGGCGACAAAGATAGGAAGCAGGTAACGCAGGAAGCGAGGCAGAAGTAGACCACGGGCCAGGTCCCGGACCCTCTCTGCTTGTGTGGCGACAGATATATGTATCTGTCAAGGACACAATCGGGAATAACAGAGAGCCAAGAACTGCCACATGACATATCAGCAGTGGAACCCAACTACATAGGTAACACTCACCCATCCGACCTCGACTCGAAAAGGCTAAGCGCAATCAATCAAACCAATCGACCGATGGGATCTATGTACTGCTCAGCAGTAATGCGGTTGCTGCAATCGTCTTTATCCTGCCTGCAACCCACAGCTCATCCAAAGACCCAACAAATACATCACAGATAGCCTCGGGTATGCAGTATGCACCCTCCCCTCTACCTATATATAGACTACAGATACACGCAGCAGTTGCCGCAGTGTTCCTACTCACGTGGGGTGTAGATGCGGATGAGCCTGCCCTGGTGCTGCTGCTGTAAACCGAGGTGGGCCTGCTGGCGGCGTTTATCCAGCATCTCACCAAAAGCTGCACCCAAAAGACAGTAAGAGAGCCGATGAGTAACACCTGGGCTAAGACAGAGACGACGCGGGGGACGCACGGGCTTGAAGTCGGAGCAGCCATAGGCGGTGTGGGCGTGACGTGGGTCGCAGGCAGGCCGGATGGGGACTGTTGAAAAACTCAGTCGCCGAAATTCCGAATTTCCTGATTGGTCCGGCGCCATCGGTATTCAACCGCCAGCATCATCCTAAGTGAACCTGTGACCACCGGAATCGACCGCGTCGAGCCTCGAGGTGCTGAGGCACACATCAGACTACGTGGTTGCTGCAGCCTATTTAGATCGATCATGACCTGCCGTTTGTTTTGAGAGTCTACACATCAGCAAAGAAAAAGGCATAGCAAATGCACGCCTGCAGAACAGTTGTAGATTCATGTTGTGGCGTAAACGAATTGGTGAGGTTCGGCCGAGAGGTGTATAGAAACATAGAAACCAACGGAAGCGAGGAATGTAGAACCAGGCCTGGGAATTGTTTGTTTATATTATTCCTTAATTGTTTGGCTGGCACTTTCTGTGTTTCAGTGTCACTACAGTAGTTTCGGTCGTCTCTCCTTTTTCATAGTACGAAGTAGTTAGTGTGGAAGTAGCGAGCCCCACATACCACCACAGGCAAAACCCCGTGTCTCCACCTCACCGCAGGACATGCAGCCTGCGCGTACGGATTTGCCATTTCGTCAGCGCGCGTACGTAGAAGACGTGTCCGTGTGGCGGCTGTGTCCAACATGTCTACAACAAAGAGAGGGGGGCGGGCACGACCCGAAAGGTAGTTGATTTGCTCATCCGCGATCAAGGGTGATCTTTCATCCCTCATACAACCACCTGTACACTGTAGTATCCACCTCACCGCAGGACTCGCATGCATGCACGTACCCGGTGTTTGGCCATACGGTGAGCCGGTGGCAGCCTGTCTCACAACCGTGAACGGGGGGGCGGTTGTTGTTGTTGTTGTCTTCACATTAAACATCTTTCAGTCTCTGCTCAGTACCTTCTGACACCCACTCGTTTCACTCCAGGTCTTTCGGACACCTTCCGCGGTCAAAGGCCAACCTACCTGCCCCATAAGGTACATGCTTCTTACAGCAAAAAAAAGGCAACATGACCCAGAAAATCTTCAATGAACTCGAAAAACGAAAAACGAAAAAAGCCCGGTCGGACGGGTGCTTGTTGTTCATGAATAGCACGGGTGGGTCGTCGGCAGAGACAACTGCCAAAACGCAGCGCTGAACATCCGTTTACGATGACTGGTATACCGAGTTGCCACCACTTGTTTCGACCCGTGAAACTTTCTTACCAGATCTACATATCTGGCCTGTCATAGGATATGACAACATGCCAATCCCCTGTGAGATCTACTCCCTTACACCAATATGGTGCGCATCTTAAAAACACGGAGCAGAATATATTCCCAGTAGTTTGAAAGAGGGAAGTAGTGGCTAATAATCAGGAACCTCCTAGCTCAGATCACAGCCTGGGAAAAACTCACTTTGGAGCAATAGTGAACTTGGGCTTCGGCGTGGCGTCAATAGGCCACACTCAACCATCAGGTAGGAGAACCGTTCCATGAAGAGCAGATCGGAGACCATACACCCAACAAGGCAACTGCCAGAACACTCGAGCTGCACTCCAGTTAATTAAGTACACCCAAACACTGCTGGAAAAGCTCCCCGTCCCAATTGAAGGAAAATACTATAGTACCTGGTGATCGTCGGGCGCAAGACACACCCCATTAAAATCGTGCTGCGCATGACGACAAAACCGAACAATCAACGGCAATGACAACAACCGATTCAGCCCAGCCTACGCATAGCGACAGCAGAGGATATCCGATGTCGTGCCACCACGCACATACTCATGCCACCCTTGGTTTGGGGCAACGACAACGAAGAAGGCCATGGGAATCCGCCAGGGCGCGTGAGGACAGGTGCTTTGCCGAGAGCCACGAGCCAACACGGCCCGCTGCTTTGCTTGTACACAGCCGGTTGTCTCCATTCCAGTACCAAAGCCTCGCCAACACCGGCCCGTCCGTTACATCTCATCACCCGCATCCTCGTTGTCGTCCCTCATGAGCTCGTCCGGCAGAGGAATCTTGCGCAATCGTTCGCGGAAATCGCGATCTTGCGCCTCCTCGTGTACCTCCCCCTGTACCCCCACGAAGTTCACGATCTGCCACAACAAGCATACGACAGGCACACACACACACACACACACAAGTGCTTGGTTACCCTTTGATTAGGCAGCAGTGTTCGTGTTTTTTGTCGCGCTACAAGCTCGTCTGACCAAGAAGCTAACTTTCGTTCTTTCATGTCCCACTCTGCTGTTTCAACGAATTTAGACTTCAAATTTGGCGGGTGCTCGTATAAGACCATAGGGGTGCCGGAATTTTTCGGATCTGAGTTGATTTTAGGTATATAACTATCAATTGGCGGCATAGTTGGGATACTTCCTGTACTGAAATCAGCATAAAAAAAAGTTTCTCAGATCAAGCTGAAAATTGCTGTGCATGTACCTGGGAACATCGCGAGAGCAAAGATAGTAGTCATCAGAAGTTATGGCCTATTAAAGAATCCGATACAACACACGAGATACCTGAGGCAACGTAAGGGTCTCGCGATTCCCACGCTGTTTTTTCGAACTAGGAGCTGAAATTTCGACACGGCATCCCCATGAGTACAACAAACAAATAAGCCACTGCGCCATTTGACTTTTTTCTTTTTTTCTGCGACTTTTTGGCATAGCAAATATTCCCATGAATACTAATATCAGCCTAACTTGCGAAATAAAAAAAAAATCCAAATGGCGCAGTGGCCTTTGTGTTTATAGTACTCATGCAGATGCCGTGTCAAAATTTCAGGTTCTTACTCGAAAAAACCGCGTGGGAAATCCGCTCCAACCTTCAAATTTGCGTCTTGGTCAGACCAGCTTGTACAAGAATTACGTCTTTTCATTGGTCAGCCAATTAACGAGGTCGATGCCGACTAAATAAGAAAGCACAAACAAGCGCGTGTGAAAATTCCGTGCACGCCGCAGGAGACAAGGCAAAAATGCGCGTGTTTTCTCAGCTCGATGTGAACCAACAACAAGACGATGAGTACCAAATGGCAGCAGCAAGAGGTTGGTTGGGCTGAGGCAGTGCTGTACCACATGCTTTGTTGGCGAAGCACAACGACACGCGAGCTGAGTCTATCGAACCACCGCGGGCGGTTAATCCTGAGTGGAAACAACTCTTATTCTATGGGCGGACTTGGCGACACACGTGTGCAGTACAACTGAATAACAACCTTGGAAGCGCCGACGTTCTCGGAATGCCGAGCGCATCGTGGAACTTTGGCCATCACTCCATCGAAATTTAACCCACTACACAGAAACCCGCATGCGTCACGTCTTTAAGCCGTTGTTTGATGTACCTTTGCAACAAACTACAAGCGAAGAACGAAACGATGTGCCTGCAAACGTATTAATCGATGCCCACCTTTCCGGTGTCGTCCCGCAAAGCCGCCACAAAGAACTGGTTCCAGAACGGGGTACCGTCGGCCTTGTAGTTCATCAAGCACACGCTCGTATCTCTGAAGCAATAAACCAGCAACAGAGTGTGTCGTTCAACTACTTGCGGTTTCTCGAGTAGCGAGATGCAACAAGATTGCCGTACAACGGCATTGCATCTGGGGCATCATCAACCGAAATCACAAGATAGGCGCCGCTCGACACCAAAAAACGCCTGCAGCCGCACCGGAGGAGGGCGCAGCACTTAGCCCATGCTTTCGCTCCTCTCAGCCTTCGCTGGGATGCGCACAGTCAGCCAACAGAACTCCGCCAACCCATTCTATTTTCGCGTTTGTTTCGATGAGAATCCATGACATAAACTAGGAGTCTGCCGAACGACGCCAGAACCCAGGGTGGCCCTGCATGGGCCCATCAATCAACCCCGGTGGCATTCGGTTCGGTCCGCAGCGCCAAACGCTCGTTCGTCGGGAAAAAAAACAAACACACGAAGAAAAAATGGTCGTACTTCGTAGAAGACGCTCGCAACCAAGGCCACACCGTGACCTTTTTCGAACGACAACTGACCTTCCCTCCGCCACACCCCTTCGGATGATATCGATTGCCCTTGGGTCCGTTCCCGGCCCCTGCATCACAACAAGAACATCAACAAGCGGTAAACATGCGATGACGGCGGGACATAGAACCAGCAAGGCACGCGGCCACGAGCGGGACGGACCGCAAACATTAGTATTTGGACTGCAGCCAACCGTCCGGATCAAGAGAACACAGCACGAGCGACAGGAGTGGACCGTTTTCCCTTCTTGTGGTGTGTGGTGTGTGCGCGTGCGGTGCCGCTTGTCCCGGGCGTGAAGCCCCAATCGGATACAACGAGGTACATACTTCACATTTCAACGAGGCACATTTTACTGCCCCCCGAGATCGAACTACGGTGTGATCTCTCTAATGGAGGCTAGGCATCTGCCGCTCAGCTTTCGCACAGACGGCCTCCTTCAATGTCAATGTGATACACCCACCGACCACGTCACAGTGCACGCATGCCACACACCCGACCGGGCTGTCGGGGGTAACAGGCAAAAATAATAAATAGTAGCACTCTGTTCGGGAATATAGTACCGATTTGGGGTTAGGGCTATGGTTAGCAAAAACGCCTTAGAATTAGAAGGTCGTGAGTTCGAATCTTCCCTCTGACTTTGCCCTCTCAAGTTGCTCACTTTTCCAAAAAAAAGTATTTTCACCGGTTGACAGCAAAGAAGCAACCGAAGTACTTGAATGTGTGGGTTTACAGGTAGCATAAGCTGTCAAGATTACAAAGCAAAAAAAAACAAAAAGAAACAAATCTTTTTGAGCCCGTACGAGAGAAAAACGGGACCTACTGCCCGTTGTCTCGGGAGATCCACATGCGGGGAGTTTTGTCTCAGATGGGGGGATGAAACTTATCCATCCCCTGTTTATGAGTTTATTTCGTACACTCTACCTTGTCCGAGCATACCGCAAAGGAAAGTATGCTAAAAAAACGTGTCGAACACCCCAAACTACAAATCGGTACTATATTGCCGGATAGCCAAATCGGTACTATATTCCCGAACAGAGTGGTATCCTGTACCCGAAGTTACGTACGCAAAACACAGGCTGTCTGCTGCAAGCACCACCGCTGCGTTACCAGTGCCCTACAACTGGAGCGACGCTATCTGTCACCTGCAAGAAGCGGCAGTTCCGCCCAATGACGTTCTGGATCGTGTACCCCGTCAGCGTGAGGAAGCCCTGCTAAACGGGAAATGCCAAAGATGGAGGAAAGGTAGGCAGGCATCAAACAGAGCAATCGCAAGGCAGGCAGAGAGCCGACATCAGCCACACGAACCTCACAGCAGGAAATCGACGGTTCCTTCACGTCGCCCCCCCCCCCCCCCCCCCGGTTATATCATCAACGAAAAAAACAACAACCCCAGGGAGGAAACACGCTTCCCAAGAATCCCCCGGGTGGGGTAAAACAACGGGTTGTCCCGGATGGTAAGGGCCCAAAAGGGGAAATTTTGCTGGGTCCTCCTGAGGGCCTGCCTCC